>VDFB02296413.1:0-29417 GCA_007258455.2 Sequoia sempervirens | reverse complement strand
GGGAAAACAAAATAATCGTGAGTTTTTATCCATGCTTTCGATTATTCATAACAATCTTGATAAAGCTCTTGCACAAACAAGAATTCCTCAATGATTACATTCTCTACACATGTGTGATCAATGAGTATTTCTTGTGTAGATTTATCATTGATACAACCAAAAATGTAGAGAGGACCATCAGGCACATGTCTAAGTGCATCATCATTAGTGAAAGCAATGCCAGGTAACATGGTGGTTTGGCCTTTAGGAGGTTACACATCTACAAAACCAACCATTATTTGTAGACCATCCTCATTATTATTGTAATTGTTATTGATGTCATTAGTTGTATCAATATTTATCTCATCATTCTTAACATCACAAGCTTACACAAATTTAGTTGAATGATTAGGCATTGTATTGGTAAAGATTTGCAAATTTTGGTTAGGCAGGGCAACAAACTTATTCCCTTTATCATTAACACCACCCAATTGAATGTGATTAGAATCAATGAGGCCTTGAACCTAATGTTTTAGATGAATGAATCATTCCATATCATGTCCATTTGTGTGGTGATATTGACAAAAGGAACTTGGATTAAAACTTGGAGGTATAGGTATGGTTGTATTCGTAGGTCTAATCAGAGGCAAGCAGATTAGGTTCTTATTCAAAAGTTGCAACATGATCGAATGGAGGAAATCAGGTAGTGGGGTGAATTGTCTACCTTTCACTCTAAATTGGTATGAGGTTGAACTTATGGAGCAACTTGAGGTTCAACATGATTATTTGTTTGGGATGAATTTATCTTTATAAAGTTTATGTTTAGCTTCTTGAATGGTTGGTAGTTGTTATGGGGTACGAATTTGGATTTTTCAACATGAACCAATGAAGATGCCTCTTCATACTTACTAATTAATTTATGATGATCATGAAGTGTCATACACAAATGTATGGAGGGAAATTTCATTAATAAAACTCTATCCCTTATGTCATTTTGCAAGTTGTCAATGAACATTGTTTGGATATCTGCATTAGGAAGAGTTAGATTAATTTGTGATAATATCAATTGATAGCGACTTATGAAATGTAACCTTTTCACCTTGCCTTTGTTTGCATTGCATTAAATCAATTATGTTCATCTTAGGACCAACGTTGACTTGAAAATGATAGAGGAAAGCATCAACAAACTCATTAAATGAGTGGATTGAGTTATTAGGTAATGAACAAAACCATTCCAAGACCATATCCTTCAATGACCTAGGGAAATTTTTAGCAAGGAGCATATCCTCAAAAATAAAGTCACTACACATGGCAATGTATGCTAATATGTTTTGTGGCATTTGTGCTTTCAATATTTCAAGTGACAATGGGATCATTTTAATATATTGTGATGGTTGTCTATTTTGGTTTTGGTTCATTGTTCAGATTTGCTGATGAAGTGATGCCACATTTTATAAAAGTTGGTTTATGAAAAAATCATTTCTTGACATGTTTTGGGAATGATGTGAATATGGTGGAACTGTGTATGTGTTAAGTGGGATACTATGTTGCAAATTTATGAGTAAGGATGAAATTTGAGGTGTGACATGTGAGGATCCAAAACCATAAGGATTTCTACTGGAAAGACCTATTGTTGGAGTTATACTAATGCTTTGTTGTGTCATTGAAGCAAAAATTGGATTTGTGTATGTAGGAATAGAGGCTATAGTTGTAGGGTGGGAGACTTGACTTCCTCCTTGATTTTGAATGTTCATTAATGCTTGGGCACAACTAGTTGCAATAGGGATCTTGGTATCAACATATTATGAGCTAGGCTACACAAAACGTCTAATCCATGGTCATCATTAATCAATTTTCGCATGTTGTCTATTATAGGGATATCAAGACCAGCCAAACATTCAGTACTTACATAGTCTTGAAGTCCCTCTAAGTATTTGTCCATTTTTTAAAAATTTGTCTTCGGGAACATGGGCAACCATAGTCACAACATCGATAAAAGTGGGTGTTTGTAAGGTTGTCATTGGCATAGTAACATCAGGAATAAATTCCAAAATGGGTTGAGTATTGACAACACTTGTCATGAAAGAGTTAGAAGACTCATGATCCAAAATGGATGTAAAGCCAGTGTGGGATGCCATAAGTCTATAACTACATCCCACTAAAGTCTTGACAATAGAACACTAGGTCATGAAACTCATACATGTTCCAAACTTAATTGTACCCAAGATGAACACTAAATTGATAAAAAAACAACAAAATAGCCAAAAATAGAAATTAGAAAGCAGAAGCAAACATGCAACACAACAATAGAAATTTAGCAAAAAGTTTTTCTGTCAAGGAATAGCAGGATAGAGGTGCCCAAGGGCGTCTGAGTCTTGGTAAGGGGTTCTGGAAATTCAAAATTTGACTATGTATTACACTATTTAAAGATTATGATTCTACTTGCAAAAAGTTATAACAATAAATAATTTCCCAAAATTTTCTTGGTTTATGCCAACTTGAAGCAAAATGTGGGTATGCAATAATGTTGAAGATGTTTTAACAAGTTATGAATGCAAATTTTAGATCTGAAATGCAATGAATGACTGATTCTAAGATGCAAAGACCTATAATGATGGTTTTAATGTAATTTTGAACAAAAAAAATGCACTTTCTTTCACTTTTATGAACTAGATGCCAAATTCCTAAAAATATTCAATAATTGATTCTAAAATAGATATCTGCAAGTACCTACAGATTGAGTAGAAAAAGATAGGCAATTATGAATAAGTGTGTTGACACTTTTGCACAAGGACAAGGTCACCCAAGGGCATCTGAGTCCTTGACAAGAGGTTTGCAAATTGAAAATATGAATGTTTATCTTGTTGTTTAAGGTCTTTGTTTCTATCTACAAAAAGGTCTGACAATGACTATTTTTCTACAATTTCTCAATGTGATTCAAATGCAAATGTATAAAAAATGAACAATTATGAGTGCAATTTTGAATGAGATCTGACACTGACCCAGCACCACAACTGATGACACCAGACCCACAGAACCCAGGCATCAACAGGATTAACTCCAGAAGATTGATCAGAATGGATTGGATATGATTAGAATGATTAACCTAATTGAACTATATGACCTAATATGATAAATGAAATATTCTGGAAATACAAAGACTAAAACTAAAAATTGTTGGTGGATCTAGGAAGTGTTAGATGATGTGTAATTGTCATAAAAATCTTGATCTGGCATGCAAAGGAGAACTTAGATTCCTAGGGGAATATGGGTCCTTGATAGGGGGTCCTGAAATTAATTTTGTAGTCCTCTAATGTTGGATCTTACCTTTTATTGCCTAGTTGCAGAGTTGTTAGAATACCGTCAGATAATTCTATAGTTGAGTTTATGTGGCTTAACAACTTCTAGGGCTTCAAATGCAACAATGGACAATTTTCCTTCGATATTACTTCCATTCTCTTCAATATTATAACTTGCACATTCAAAAACAACATAAATATTGAGCCATTTAGGGGCTTTCCTTTGTTAAATCTTGTGTAACTGTTTCTGCTTCCACAATGGCAATGTTAATGATAGAAATGATAATTGAAAGGAAGGAATGATGGAATCACAAAGTGTTGCAACTAACCACCCTTCAATGGCTTCCTTGAAGGACTAAAGTCATACAAATCACCTCAAGGATTAGGATCTTTCTTGCTTGAATGCTTGAATGCTTTGGAGACCTACAAAAGTGTTAGCCTTCACAAAATCATGATAAAATGAACACACATAAACCTTGACATGATGTTGGATCTTGAATTGTTTCTATGAAGCTCTAAAATGTTGCTCTTGACTTACTCTTGACAATAGCATTTTCTCATGAATGCTTGTATTAGTTGTTATATTTCAAATGATAAAATATCTAGGTATTTATATGCAATTGTTCTAATTTCCTGAAATTAGATTCTAAAAGTCATCACTTAAAATTTGAATTTTGAATGTTAAAATGTCGTTGCCAACATATTAAAAATTAGTCCTTGACAAGATAGGGAGACCCATACACCCATGGGAATATGGGTCTTGGCCCTATCTACTAGGACATTAAGTGTTGGGATCAAAAAATTAATTGCTTTCATTTATTCAATGCTTTCAATCCTTCGAAAAATGGTAAAATAAGCTTTGGAATGCATAATTTAGAAAATTAGGAGCTTAATTAAGTCCAATAATTTAGGGGGGTCAAAACATAATGTGAAATTGTTAAGGGTGAAAATTTTTGACACTGCATAAATATCTATGAGATATCATGATAACTCATGATATAAGTCGTTTGAAAAACATCACCACTGATATCATTATCATCATAGGATTTATCTATAGAAGAGTAGTACATTTTTTTTTTCCTTTTTTATTATAATTGCAGTCCTCCTTTATATAACCCATTTTCATAATTCCAACACTTTTATTATTTCTAGAGGATTTTGTGTATCCCTATGTTTCTTTTAATGCTCTTTACCTTTAGATTAGCCTATGATAGAAAATATCTTTAGAGGAATTATCCATATAATTTATCATAATATCTTCACTTAACTTTATGTTGAACCAATTTAATTCATGTTTTAACTTAGAATATGTGTTATTAATTTCAATAATAATATAATTTTTAAGTGTGATGAATGAGTAAGTAAACTAAGTAATAAACTTATACCATTCTTCCATTTTTACATGTATGAAAGATAGTTGACTCGCTAAATATTAAATTTATAAGAAAAGGTAGTGAAAATGTTACACCTCAATGTGTAATTACTATTTACTATTACTATGTAGGGTAAATGTGAATTCTCGAGATGAATAAATTGTGCTTTCATTTTTTTATTAAATGAATTATGAATGAATGTGATCTCATTTAAGTGTTATTTGAAGAAATGCATATATGTGAATGGATGGTTATTGAATTGATATTCTAACTTTGGAGATGTATTATGTGTAATGCATATTTTGTTCAATAGTTGACTGCCTTGGGCATATGTTAGTGGATGTAGGTATATGTTCAATTCCTCCAGGTGGAGGGGAAGTATCACTCAAGAGAATATCTTGGTTGGGTAACTGGTAACATAACCTATTTGAGCTTACACACACCATAGTACTATAATTGAGTCAAGTTATTATGTGGGAAGTTGGTAAGTCATCCTTAGTTGATGTGTTTTCATTAGTAAGAGTCTTATTTACTATTGAATGCATTATTGAGTGATGATTATCTGTTTGAGCTTATGAGTTCTTTCTTACTATGGTTGCATTGATGAATAGGATGTACGTGGAGTATGTATATGTACACACATGCATGTCGATGATAGACCATACACATGAAGGAATGCGCACATGAGTGTACATAGATAGACGTACCTATGTACACTTATGAACAAGTTGCTTATACGCATGGAACTATCAATTGGATCTAATGACATGTATATGTATATGTATAGATATATCACATGTAGGTGCTTATCAATGCAATAGTAATTGTGTATGATTTTTTGTGTGTAATCGAAGGTGTATATATATATAATATATATACATATATACATATGTATATGTATCAATACACACATATGGTTGGAAAATGGATATGCCCATAGGAATCTATCAATACATGTATGCATACATATACATGTACATAGAGGAATATATATAAATATATATGTACAAAGTCGATATTATTGTTATTACTATGTGAATGATATCTTTTTTATATTCATTTAAATATTGAATGCATACATTCATAGTTGGCATAAGATATATATAAATATATATTAACATATATACATATACATATATATACGTTGATATACATATATACATATATATATATATATATGTATATGTGAATATATATTTAAATATATCAATTGCTTAGGGGTTGATTAACTCATACAAAGCTTTGAGGCCAATTTATTAGTTAAATCAAAGGCCAAGTATATTATACTTGTGACTGTATTTTAAAGGTCAAATATTACTCATGTTGTCCACACATTTAGAACGAATATTCTACAAAACAATTCATAGTCATGAAGTCAATATAAGAAGAGGAGTTAGTTGATTCCTTATGTGGAAATATCTTAGACTTAGTAAAAATTTAAATGCCATGTCATTGAGTAAATATCAACAACTGATAAATGCATGCAATATTATGTACAATAGGTTGATGAATTGGTCAAACTGATAAATAAGATGAATTGACTCATGTAAGACTAAGTCGACATGAGCTATGTGTTACATATTTGATATTGACTGATTCAACAAAGTGTAAAACTACGCCAACTCTATAGGAGGTTTATTCTTTGTTTGGTGCCACCTTATGAATCCTACTTGTTGTAAATGTTCATTGTGAAGGAAATTCAAATTACACATTTTTCATCATGTGCTGATTTGAAATGGTCTCCTGCTGTTATCAACTAGTGAGGGCGACCTATAGCTTTGTTTTGATGAGTATGTTCTTAATAGTGTGTCACCTTTTAGCTAAGATGAGTGAGTGGTTATGCATGAAGATTGTTGTCAATACTCATGCCTACTTTGTAGGATGAGAAGTCTATTTTCTGCTATATAAATAGTAGAGAAAACTCACTTGTTTGGGATGCATTCCATATGCATTGTGCTCAGCATTTTATGGAATTTTGCTCTACATTTCTTATATGCATTACTCTGTTATATTTTGAGAGAGATGTGAGTATTTGTGAGAGTATTAGTATATTGAGTGAAGTACATAATCAACTTGAGAGATAGAGGATTATTGTGGCATAGCTGAAGGGATCAAGCATAAGCTAGTTGCTGTTGTGGAAAAATTGATTTGCAGTCAATCAATTGGATAAGCGAAAATATGCATGAGGATATTCTTCTTTAATTGTCTTAGATTTTGAAAGATTGTTTCATGATTTCTTTTAATTGTCTATTATGAATACTTGCATTTAGGGAAAAATAGTATTCCTTTGAAAAGGAATTAGAAGCTATTATACCATTTTGTGATGTGCTTGTAGATATTCCATAATATGAGGATTTGTTTGTCATAAGAATTAACATACTGAATATGATTTAACAAAGGTAGCTTAAGGGTTACTCATAGCTAGGCTATTGATTTAAATAGGATAGCTAAGTGGATTACTTCTAGGATTGTTATCCATTGTGGGAGGGAGCTTGTACATTTACTTTGTTAAGTAGATATATCCTAAGTTTGTAGGAATGGTGATAGGCTATCTTTGGGGTTAAGGTTTACTCATTGGAGAAATTACCTATGTGTAGATTATAGTGGCCTTAATTCATATCGAGCTTGAATAGTGTAAGTGAAATAGAATGACCTTCACTCAAAGTACTGAGTGAGAACACTTTGGCCAAAATATTGTGATTGCCTTTGGCTCCATTGTCAATTCATCGTGATCCAATTATTGCATGCTAGTCCTAGATTGTGGGTTTACAAGTTCTAGTCATGTAGGATGCAACACTAAGCTTAGTTGGTTGTCATTACTTGGTTACTCTACCAATCTCTTCACCGAAGGCTATGGCCATATATCGAATGGTAGATGTGCAGGGGACTACATATGATTCTGTGGTTGGAAGAAAAGTGCTTGAGTGATGCTTCTCCTCCTTAGCAGGCAACATAAGACCAAGATTTGAAAGGAGGATCCTAGACCATCTATAACTATTTGTTTCAAAGCTCAGTTGAGCTATGTATGTAACCATGTACATTCTTGTATAATTGTAACTTGTGAAATTATTGTATTGAAATGGAATCCTTAATGTATATTGTTATGGTATCTTTGTTCATCTATTCTCAATAAAAAAAAGAATTTTTTTATTGTAATGGATTGTTACATAGTTTATTTACTTGCACAGTGAAAACTTAGGAAATTATTACTTTAGTGATGGGTTGGCATGTTACATGTGGTATCAGAGCTACCAAGTTTAGCTCTAGAACCTATGAGCTCATCATTCTTTCCATCCAACATTATCTAATGTTTGGAAATTCTTGTGCTAGGATGGTGCATCTCGGATCAACAACTCGAAAGTTAGTAATTAGAAATGAGCACTACCTCAAGGCCAAGAAGGAAAGAGAAGCCACTGCTAGGATAATTGAGGGTACTAACTACGACAAGTCCATCTGGTTAAGTGAAACTGAAACCTTTAGTCATACACTTTCTCGGATCAGTGATGTGAAGAGAAAGATGAAAATGGAGGCCAAGTACAACTATCTACCTTCCATCTCACCATAAAAGTCTGAGTCATTATCACTTTCCAGGGATATTCCCTCAAAAGGAAGTGTTAGTCTGACATTTATCTTTAGGGACCCTAGAGTTCTTCCAATGGCAGAAGTAATTGTAATTTCCTTGAGTAACAAATCCAAGGGATATATACCTCGTAACTATGTGTCAGATGACAAATCCAAAGGCTACTATCCATTTTGGGATAGGTATGAACAAATGAGAGATGAAAAACAATCTCAATCTGTAGGATATACTCCATTAAGTTATGTGTCAGAGAGTGAATCCAAGGGATACTCTCCACTCGACTATTTGAATAGTCACTCTGTTTAATCAAAAGGATATTGAAATCCTTAAGAAATGAATAAAATCATGTGTTTATCGAAAGCATGTGCTTAATCTTATGTGAAATTATTTATGTTCATATAAGTTCCATTTCAATGTTTTCCATAAGATAGTTGATAATATGATTAAATCTAACATGGATAAACATTTGAGTAAAATCCGTCTTGTGAAAATGGTGAGGAAATTAACCAATCCTAGCAGAAGCCAAGAAGTTGGGCAAGGACCCATAGGAGTTGAAGCTAAACTTGACCAGATTTTAGCAAGGTTGGAACACCTTGAGCAAGAAAGGGTAAAAACTAGGGTTGAGAAGGAAGTTACTATTAATGAGCATGAGGGAGAAAACTCTTCTCATGGGCATGATGAAACTTATGAACATGAGAGGGAAAAATCACCTACGCCATCTGAGGAAAGAAATAAGAAGTGTATGGCTTTTGAAATTTCCAGAGATATGAAGAAGATTACCCCACCCAAGTTTGAGGGAAGTGCTAGTGGAGATGAAGCTGAGGCATGGATTCTCCAAATGGAAAAGTATTTTGAAATCTGAAATTACACCGAGACCACAAAAGCAGCTTGGGGATCATACCAGTTAGCAGGAGAAGCCTCTAACTAGTGGATGAACAAAAAGTTGGAACTCAATATTAACTCATGGAATCTGACATGGGGTGAATTTGTTGAGATTTTCCATAAGAGATGGTTGTCCCAACTCTATTATGACCAAAAACTCATGGATTTTTAGAGTTTAGACAAGGTAATATGTCAGTCAGTGAGTATAGGGAGAATTTTTCCCGACTTTTGCGTTATGTCCCCATATACCACAAAGATGAACACTTTCACATAAGAAAGTTTATCATGGGACTTAAAAATAAAATTAGAGGAGAGGTGGATATGCACGATCCAATAACAATGGATCTTGTATATGAGAAATCAATTAAATAGGAGTGAAAGCTCAAGGATATCTCCACCTGTTAGGAAAGTAGAGACCATAAGAAGGTTGTGGAGGTTCTTGACAAGCCAACTCCAAAGAAGGTGGAAGTTGTGCAAAATGTTCCAAGGCAAGGGGAAAAAGGATCCCACAATGATGGAAAAGATTATAGAAGGGAGTGTAAGAGAAATGGTTCCAGTGGTGGTAATAACAACAAAACTGGTGAAAATACCAACAAGTCTAGAGAACCCGCAAAGAAAAGAGGACGAGCTACGAGATGTTTTACATGTGGAAGGGACCACTATGATAATCAATGTACTAATATAGCTTCTAGGTCACGATATTATGGTAATCCACTACTTACCCATCAAGTGATGTTCCAACAAAAGATGCATGTAGTTGTGGATGATCGTCAGGCAGAGTATCAAGTGACTCCAATTGAAACTTCAAGTTTTTTTTTTTGGCTTACCCATTTATGTTCTTATTGATACTAGAGCAACTAAAAATTTCATTTCACCCAGAGTAGCTAAGCAATTATATAGGAAGGAAGGATACATGGAAATGTCTTGGGATGTAGAGTATGCAAACGAGACAAGAGCAAAAGTGGAACAATGTTTGTTCGAGGCTAGGATAGAGCTACCTAGTTTTTCTACAGAAGTGAACCTATATGTCAAGCGTTTAGGATGATATGATGTTATCTTAGGTATGAACTAGCTATGGAGACATAGGGCTAAGGTAGATTTCCATACAAAAAATATAGAATGCTTAGATGATCTTGGTAATCAAGTGAAGTTTCAAGGGATACCCAGAGAGGTCAAGATTCATCAAATCTCTGCAATGCAACTATTGAGAGCTATGAAGAAAGGGTGAAAAATATTTGCCATCAAGATAGAAGAACTTAGAGAGGATCTTGTTAACTTGGAATCACAAAACTTCCAAGAGATGGAATATGGTGAAATGGATGAAACTGGAAAGTTAGACATGGAGAAGTATCCAATATTGAGAAAGTTTTCATATGTGTTTCCATATGAGTTACCAGGGTTACCACTGAAAAGGATATTCGACTTCTCTATAGATATAGTTCCAAGGTATGAACCTATTTTCAAGGTGCCATATAGGATGAAAACCATCAAGCTAATGGAGCTTAAGGCACAATTGGATGAATTGTTGTCTAAGTGGTTGATAAGACCAAGTGTTTCACCTTGGGGAGCACTAGTCATCTTTGTGAAAAAGAAGGATGGTACTTTGCATTTGTGCATCGATGATCGCATTCTTAACAAAGCTACAATAAAGAACAAGTATCTGTTGCCATGCATATATGATCTTTTTGATCAAATGAGGGGAGCCGTCGTATTCTCTAAAATAGATCTGAGATTTGGATATCACCAATTGAGGATTAAAGATGAAGACATCTTTAAAAATGTGTTTAGAACCAGATGTGGACACTATGAGTTCACAGTTTTACCCTTTGGTTTAACGAATGCATCTGCAACATTTATGAACTTGATGAATAGTGTATTTAGGGATTGCCTAGATAAGTTTGTATTGGTTTTTCTAGATGACATCCTGATTTATTTTAGGAATAAGGATGAATATTGCAGGCATTTAGAAATAGTTCTAGAATGACTTAGAGAACATAAGTTGTATGGAAAACTCTCTATGTCTACCTTCTTCCAAAAGAGAGTACATTATCTTGGGAAAGTGATCAAGACAGATGGAATTTCAGTAGATCCAACTAAGATCAAGGCAGTGCTTGAATGGCCAGTACCCAAGAATGTGTTGGAGGTAAGAAGTTTCATGGGTCTAGCAGGGTAGTATAGAAAGTTTTTTGGAAACTTCTCCAAGATCACTTTTCCAATTACTTCTTTATAGAAGAAAGGGAAGAAATTTGAGTGGAATAAGCAGTTCCAAGAAGCTTTTGACCTACTCAAAGAGAAATTGACCACTGCATCAATATTGAAAGTACCAGATCTTGAGGGTAACTTTATTGTTATCACAGATGCATCCGGGGAGGGTTTAGATGGTGTGTTAATGCAAGAAGGGAAAGTGTTGCAGAAGTGCAAAGAGGATGAGTATTTCTTGCAAGTCAAGCAAGCACTCATTAACAATCTGGAAGATTCTAGGTATGAAGGTTTTCATTTTGAACCTAATGGATTACTTAGATATAAGGGTAGAATGTATGTACCTGACATAGAAGAGTTAAGAAATATGGTATGGAAGAAGGTACATGAAGCACCATACTTTGGACACCCTGGAGTGACAAAAATGATGGTAGATGTGAAGCCATTATATCTTTGGAAGGGAATGAAAGGAGATGTTGCTAGATTTGTGGCTAGATGTCTTGAGTGTCAAAGGGTGAAAGTAGAGCATCATCATCTTGTAGACTTGTTATTCCCCATGATATACCAAAGAGGAAGTGGCAAGTCATAAGTATGGACTTTGTGCAAGGATTGCCTATGTCAAGAAATAAGCACAATGACATTCTTGTGGTTGTAGATAAGCTTACCAAAGTAGCACATTTCATACCCGATAATCTAACTGATGGAGCACCTATCATAGCAAGGAAATTTGTGTAAGAAGTGTTTAGGTTGCATGGGATTTCTAAAAATATTTTCTAAGATAGGGATGCATGAGTCACTTCTAGGTTTTGGAAAACCTTGTTTTCTATACTAGGAACTCAACTAAGTATTAGCTCAACATATCATCCAAAAATGGATGGGAAAACTAAAAGGGTGAATCAAGTATTGGAAGACTTAGAATTTATTGCATGGATCAATAGTACAAATTGGAAGACTACTTACCCTTAGTAAAATTTTCTTACAACAATTCTTACCATTCCATGATATAGATGGCTCCTTTCAAAGTGTTATATGGATGAAAGTGTCTAACTCCTATAAGTTGGGATAGAATTGAGGACAGAGTGAGTCTTGGGTCAGAGATGTTGGCAGAAATGGAAGAGCAAGTGAAAAATTTTAAGCAAAGGTTGGTTGAAGCTAACAACTGACAAAAAAGCTATGTTGATGCTAATAAAGTGCCCCAAAAATTTTCCATAGCTAACAAGGTACTATTGAGAGTGAAACCTCACAAGAGCTCCATTAAATTTAGAAAGTCTTCCAAGTTAGCCCCACGTTTTGTAGGATCTTTTGAGATTCTAGAGGAAGTGAATCTAGTAGCTTATCGAATTGCATTTCCACCAACTCTTGCCAGAATGCATAATGTCTTCCATGTGTCCTACCTCAAGAAGTATATACCAGGTGATAAACATGTGATTGATTGGACTGATTTACAAGTACAAGACCCCAGAGTGGTAACTCTTGAGCCCATAAAGGTGCTCAAAACACGTAAGCTTTGCTTGCGTAACAAGGAGATTCTGCAATGCAAAGTCCAGTGGGACCCGTATGCAGAAGAATCTAGCACTTGGGAGGACTATGCTAAGATTAAGCAAAATTTTCCTCATGTCTTAGATGCTTTTGAGAATGCTTAAAAGCAATATGTTCTTTGTTTTATTTTTTTTATGTTGCTACATAAAATCATTGAGGATGATGATTCACAAGGGGGGAGTATGTTACACCCCAATTGTGTAAATACTATTTACTATTACTATGTAGGGTAAATGTGAATTCTGGAGATGAATAAATTATGCTTGCATTTTGTTATCAAATGAATTATGAATGAATGTTATCTCATTTAAGTGTTATGTGAAGAAATGCACATATGTGAATGGATGGTTATTGAATTGATATTCTAACTTTGGAGATGTGTTATGTGTAATCCATATTTTGTTGAATAGATGACTACCTTGGGCATATGTTAGTGGATGAAGGTATATGTTCAATTCCTCCAGGCGGAGGGAAAGTATCACTCAGGAGAAGATCTTGGTTAGGTAACCAGTAACGTAACCTATTTGAGCTTACACACACCACAGTAGTATAATTGAGTCAAGTTATTATGTGGGAAGTTGGTAAGTCATCCTTAGTTGATGTGTCTACATTAGTAAGAGTCTTGTTTACTATTGAATGCATTATTGAGTGATGATTATCTTTTTGATCTTATGAGTTCTTTCTTACTATGGTTGCATTGATGAATAGGATGTATGTGGAGTATGTATATGTACACACATGCATGTTGATGATAGAGAATATGCATGAAGGAACACTCACATAAATGTACATAGGTAGATATACCTATGCACACTTATGAATGAGTTGGTTATACGCATGGAACTATCAATTGTATCTAACGACATGTACATGTATATGTACAGATATATCACACATAGGTGCTTATCAATGCAATAGTAATTGCGTATGACTTTTGTGTGTAATCGAAGGTGTGTATATATATATATAAAATATACATATATCCATATATATATATATGTATCAATACACGCATATGGTTAGAAAATGGATATTCCCATATGAATGTATTGATACATGTATGCATACGTATACATGTACATAGAAGAATATATATATATATATGTACACAGTTGATATTATTGTTATTACTATGTGAATGACATCTTGTTTTTATTCATTTAAATATTTAATGTATACATTCATAGTTAGCATAAGATATATATAAATATATATTAACATATATATATATATATATATACGTATACATATGTATATACATTGATATACATATATATATTTATATGTGAATATATATATTTAAATATTATCAATTGCTTAGGGGTCAATTAACTCATACAAAGCTTTGAGGCCAATAGATTAGTTAAATAAAAGGCCAAGTATATTATACTTATGATTTCATTTTAAAGGCCAAATATTACTCATGCCAATTCCACATATTTAGAAAGAATATTCTGCAAAACAATTCGCAATCATGAAGTCGATATAAGAAGGATACTTAGACTTAGTCGATGCCTTATGTGGAAAAATATTGGACTTAGTAAAATTTTAAATGCCATGTCATTGAGTAAATATCAACAACTGATAAATGCATGCAAGATTATGTACAATAGGTCAATGAATTGGTCAAACTAATAAATAAGATGAATCGATTGATTCAACAAAGTGTAAAACCGCATCAACTCTGTAGGAGGTTTATTCTTTGTTTGGTGTCACCTTATGAATCCTACTTCTTGTATATTTTCATTGTGAAGGAAATTTGAATTACACACTTTTTCATCATGTGCTCATATGAAATGGTCTCCTGCTGCTATCAACTAGTGAGGGCGACCTGTAGCTTTGTTTTGTTGAGTATGTTCTTAATAGTGCACCACCTTTTAGCTAAGATGAGTGAGTGGTTATGCATGGATATTGTTGTCAAAATTCATGTCTACTATGTAGGATTAGAAGTCTCTTTTATATTGTATAAATAGTAGAGAAAACTCACTTGTTTGGGATGCATTCCATACACATTGTGCTCAACATTTTATGCACCTTTTCTCTGCATTTCTTATCTACATTACTCTGTTATATTTTGAGAGAGCTATGAGTATTTGTGAGATTATTAGTAGGTTGAGTGAAGTACATTATCAACTTGAGAGATAGGGGATTATTGTGGCATAGTTGAAGGGATCAAGCATAAGCTAGTTGCTACTGTGGAAAAATTGATGTGCAATCAATCGATTGAATAAGCAAAAATAGGTGTGAGGATATTCTTCTTTTATTATCTTAGCTTTTGAAAGATTGTTTCATGATTGTTTTTAATTGTCTATTATGAATACTTGCATTTAGGGAAAAATAGTATTGCTTTGAAAAGGAATTAGAAGCTATTATACTATTTTGTGATGTGCTTGTAGATACTCCATAATAGGAGGATTTGTTTATCATAATAATTAACATACTAAATATTATTTAACAAATGTAGCTTAAGGGTTACTCATAGCTAGGCTATTGATTTAACTAGGATCGCTAAGTGGATTACTTCTAGGATTGTATCCATTATGGGAGGAAGCTTGTACATTTACTTTGTTTAGTAGATATATCCTAAGTTTGTAGGAATGGTGATAGGCTATCTTTGGGGTTAAGGATTCCTAATTGGAGGAAATACCTATGTGTAGATTATAGTGGCCTTAAGTCAAATTGAGCTTGAGTAGTGTAAGTAAAATAAAATGACCTTCACTTGAAGTACTGAGTGAGAACACTTTGGCCAAAGTAGTGTGATTGCCTCTAGCTCCACTATCAATTCACCATGATCCAGTTATTGCATGCTAGTCCTAGGTTGTGGGTTTACAAGTTCTAGTCATGTAGGACACAACACTAAGCTCAGTTGTTTGTCATTTCCTGGTACTCTACCAATCTCTTCGTCAAAGGGTAGGGCCATCTATCAAATGATAGATGTGTGGGGGACCACATATGAGTCCATAGTTGGTGAAAAAATGCTCGAGTAATGTTTCTCCTCCTCAGCAGGTGACAAAAGACCAAGATTTGAAAGGAGGATCCTGGACCATCTATAACTATTTGTTTCAAAGTTTAGTTGAGCTATGTACATAACCGCGTACATTCTTGTATTATTGTAACTTGTGAAATTATTGTATTGAAATGGAATCCTTAATGTGTATTGTTATGAAATCTTTGTTCATATATTCTCAATAAAGAAAAGAATTTTTTTATTGCAATGGCTTGTTACATAGTTTATTTACTTGCACAATGAAAACTTAGGAAATTATTACTTCAGTGAAGGGCTGACATGTTACAAAAAACTAGAAACTAAATTATAGGACATTCAATGACAACTCGAGAGCTACACAATAGCATTATTTTCTCAAATACCTATTTAAGCACTTTCAAATAATTGGAATTAATTTTATACCAGAAAATGCTTATTACTAAACTTTGTATTCCAAATAATGGAGTCAAAAGAGAAATATTTTTCTAAAATCAAGAAAAAAATTGATCATGTAAAAAGGGAATACTTTGAAGACCCTAAAAGGTTAGTTAAAGATAATAATGGACCAATCAACACCATTAAGTAGCAATAAAAATGTTTAAAAATGGAGGTAAAATAACTTTGTGTAGCAAATTGAGGGGATTATCTATAAAATATTTAAAAAAATAGTAATTGGGGTGTAAGAGAGGGGGACCAACCATGTTAAGGCCCTAGGTCATGGAGAGCCAAGATAAGAAGGTTTCCCTAACTTACCTCACTCTAAAGGGATGTTTCAAAACAAGGGATGAGAACGATGAGGACTATAAGGCCCTTCACTCACTCTTTAGGCCCAAAATCTAAACTCGGGCTAGGTGAGCCAATTTTTAGGTTCAACACTATACCTCAGGTAGCTCTCTGCCCGAGGATGGAAGCATGGTTCCGGGATGACAACGCAATGCGCAGGTGTCTCACAGGTGTGCTGGCATATGTATGACCAGAGGACCAAAAACATCTAGTACGAATCGCTAGAAAAAAAGCTAACGGCCTAGATAATGACTTCTAAAGGGATAAAACAAAATTATAAGGTAGGAAAGATACAAATGAATGTGATAAAGTAAATATATGAAGGCTATGGTGACAAAGATGATCTCACAATGATGCTCATTCACTAACTAGCTCCAAACACACATCCACCTACACACAAGAAAGAGGGAAAATTATTGGGGGCTATATAGGGGTCTTCCCCAGTCAAATCCCCATTTTGGTGTTCCCACCTCCATGAACAACCAAGATAGCAATGATATAGAAATATACGATAAATAGGTAGAAGTAGAAATGCAAATAACAGTTACAAAACAGTAAAGAGCTACTCAACCAAATCAAAAAGGAGAGGAGCAAAATGTTACCACCTCCACCAAGAGCTTGCTAGTTAATGGGGGAGAAAGAAGGCTTGAACAATCACCATAGCCTCAACTGAGATGAAGGGAGTTTCACAAAAGCTCAAGCCCATGCTATAATGGCTTATTCCACACTTGCTTTGCAGAGTTGATGGAGTGTTGTTGCTGCTGTTATGGACTGCCAAAGTGTTGCTTGAGAGTGAAGTGAAGTGCTTGAAGTGAAGAGATTGCAAAAGGAGATGAGTTGAATGAAGAATGAATTAATTTGAAGGAAGAATGAGCAAGAATAAGGAATTTTCACATCAGTTGGTCAAAGAGGGACATTACAAATCATTCCCAATAGGAAGTGTAACACCTCTGCCAACTTTAGACACATGAATCTGTCAGGGATGTAAGCATGTCGCATAGACGTCTATGCGCTGCATGCGCTTCTTTGACAAATATTCTTCTACCAATGCAAAATGCGAATGCCAAGTGGAACAAAGGTAGCTTGCTGATGTGGAATTTTTCCTTGATTTGGCTTTCTAAGGTGAGGAAGTGTAAAAGGGGAATTTGCATAAGGGGTGAAAATTGCTTCTATACATTTTTCCCCCACTTCAACAATCATGAATACTGATGAGTGCTTCAGTAAAGTAGATCAGAAAGGTAGTAGGGTTAGAAATTTATACTTGGACTGTTGAGGAAGTAGACCGTGATCTGGCGAAATCAAAAGCACGGGGAAAGTAAAGGACTTCATAGCCCCACAAAACTATGAAGTTGTAGAATGAAAGCATCTTACAGGCTTGTGGACTTGCAAGGAGGAAACCCCCAAGATCTCTCACATGAAGGAAGCCCCAATAATTAAGCACCTCACAGACCCGCATACCTGCAAGGAAGGTGTCCTCCAAGATCTCTCACATGAAGGAAACCCAAAAAATCACTTTATCGACCTGCAGATCTGCAAGGAGGGTGTCCTCCAAGATCTCTCACATGAAGAAAACCCAAAAAAGTGCCTTATAGGTCCGCATACCTACAAGGAAGGTGTCCTACAAGATCTCTCAAATGAAGGAAACCTGAAAAGAGTACCTTATAGACCCACAAACCTACAAGGGAGTGACCCCCAAGATCTCTCACATGAAGGAAGCTTAGAAGTGTATGCGCCTTACAGGCCTGTAGACCTACAAGGAGGGTATCCTCCAAGATCTCTTGCATGAAGGAACCCAAAGAAGGGGACTCTACAAAGTTGGAAAATAGCTTCACAGGCGCACCTGCAAAGCGACATGTTTACTCGTAGATAGAATATGTTCAAAAGAGGCCACATAGGAAATCAATCAAATTGGAAGGATTTCAAAGGGGTGCCTCAGGAACCCAGCGTGAAAAGTGGTTCCACTCAAGGGACGTGTTGTTTGAAAGTGTAAAAAGAAGACATTTTTTCTCAAATCGATTCGTCATCAAGGAATCCTTTCAAAAGATGTTCACTTCATCAAGGAATTCGAAAGGAAGAAAAATTCCCCCTTGCAAGGGGAGGATAAAAGTTGTTCCCACCTCAGAGGAAAGTTTTCAAATTCTTTCCTTACAAACCCATGATGAAGGAAACACATTCCATTAGGGTTAGATAGTCATGAATATAGTTTCGAAAAAGAAATGCTCATGAGGATTTTTGAGAAAATATTTGTTGGCAATGAATGTGTTTCTTGAAAAACAAAGCATCATAGAAAGGGCGTTGTTGCACATGAGAGGGACAACTCAAGCAAAGAAGAGAGAAAGGAAAAAGAGCGAAAAGGAAATAAACAAAAATAAAGGGCACAAGGGGATCTAGTTTCGTGGGGTTAGATCTGCTCATGCTTATATAAATAATAGGTAACTGCAATCTAAGGTGAAAGATCATCAATCCCCAACCAGATCAGGAAGAATGCACAAAAAATAAAGTAAAATTAAAAAATTGGGTTAACATGGAAGGGAAATCGAAATTCCCCGAACACTTTGCATCATCCCCAATTTGTCGAAAATCAACAAATATGGAAGAATGATGACACAAATAGAAGAAGGTTTATGACACAAAAATCACTCCTATATCTAAGCACCAACAAGGATGACAAGGGTCATTTAGGAATACATAGCACAATCACAGGGGAACACATCACAACACACACACTCATTTAATCTAAAGATAAAGTAGAGGCCTCCCCCTAACACTGATCGATCAAGAGGTCATCCACTTCCCACTCTAGATAATCGTAGGGGGAAGGAGGACAATCTTGCAATGGTGGAATATTAAGGGGAGGAACTTTTGACCCTCCCACAACAAGGGCTAAGGAAGAGGGCCCTGCAAGGTCCCCTCCACTAGGCTCTTGTGGAGCTAAGGTCAACGAATTTGCAAATATTGTTGACAAGGCCAAAACTTCATCTAGAGAGTTAAAAATGCACTTTACTGGAGTGCCATGTCTTACCTCAATGGATAGAGAGAACTGCGCTCGAGATTCACCACTAGGCTCATCGAATGATTTGGGAGCGGTGACGAACGCAGGGGAAGTCGGGGCTTGTTCCGTCACTAAGACAAAACAAGCTAGCGTAGGACCACCTTTTAGAGAAGGTGGGCTCCTCTTACCCCCCCATTACTAGGGGCCATCCTCTACCTTCGGCTTCGTTAGGGGATGTGATCTCCCCATAGATGAGGCGAGAGGCGTAGAGGAAGAAGAGGAGCAAAAAGTCGTAGTGGATACCACCGAGGTATTTGAAACATATTCACAGGCTTCTAGAATGGTGGGATGTCCGGAAGGGACATCAACAAGGGCGGCTCCGCCGAATGAGTGATAAACACCTACACCCTTTTGGGGTCAGGTGCACTCACAATGGGAGCCAGAAGCAAGACTGAGCTCGATTGAATGAGAGCAGAGGGGAGGAAAGAGGAGGACACAATAGGAAGCCTAGATGTAGGTGCGGTCACCTCCTCTACCTTCCTCTATGAAGTGACCTGCTCACCCATGAGAGCCTTTTGTCGATGCTTGTGCTTGCGTGTAAGGAAATTTCTACAACTCTTCGAGCTAGAGGCCAGAGGCCACAAAGGAATAAAAGGCTCTTGCTCAGCCATGGGAGTGTCTACTACAACTGTTTCCAATGGAGGAACATACTCCTGAATGAGAGTAGGAGGAACAAGTTGGGAAATAGTAGGGGGAATCAGCTCTAGTGCCTCAGTAGCGGGCCTCCTCCCGTTCACTACTTTGGGAGCAAAAGTTGTAGGAGGCCATGGAGGCTAAAACATAGAGGACTCCCCATGGGGACCTTTTCTCCCGCCATATCAAATGGGCCTAGGCTCCTTGGGTGGGAAAGGAAGCTCAAGCACGATATGCTTAGGCTTTCGCCAAATGGGCACCATAGGATTCTCTTGTAGGTGCAGGGAAAAATCTGATGGTGCCACAGTGGGGCGAGAGGAAGCGTCAGGTTGGACATCAAAAGAGGAAGAGGGAGGATCTCAAGACCACTTCTCTTCCTCCCTTCTACGTGCCTTGGTGGCATCAATGTCAGCGTTTAAACATGCCCTATGCGACACAACATAAGGTGATGGAGGGTATCTCACTTTCGACCTTAAGCACCCTTTCTTATAATTTTGATACATCTAGTACAAGAGGTCCTTCCTAGGTGGAAGAGGGCCAACGGGTGCAGGCCAAAAGTAATCTAAGGAATAACGACCACGCTCAATTAGTGGTCTATAGCCAGTGTCGTGGATCACATGTACAAAACCCTCATGAATGAATTTTAAAAATTTGTACACAATCGATGGAACTGCATTCATATCTACTAACCAGGGTATACCCAACTTCACTCTGAAGAGTTCAGACCCTAGGCTTATATTGAATAAAAGATTCACAGATTAAGTCCAACGAGAACCGATAGGACAATACTACCTAGAGGAGATACAGAAAGCCCATCATGCGTGCAGATGGTGCTTATAGGTGCATTATACACATATTTATGTAGAAAGTTGATTAACATGATCTCCTCAGTTATGATATTCACTTGAGATGTCGGATCAACAAGAACACCTGCCACAATATTTTTGTTGATTTGTGTAGGGATATAAAGAGGAATGGTTCTCTATTAAAGCCCATTGACAGATCCTATGGGGTGAAGGTTATACCAATACCACTGCTCATAGGCTACGTAGAGGGGATAGGTTGATGTAGAAAAGAAGCCATTGCATGCACTAAACGATACTCTCACAAAGCCCCCCAAAGGTTATAAAATAAGACAGTGACCCAGTTAAGGTTTCGTTACGCGACACTTTAGGAACCTTCCAACTATGCCTACTAGGGGTCGCAGGTTGGGTTGTAAGCCGAAGGCCTCACAACTCTCACACCTACAACACTCCTAGAATATAGGGAAATGAGCTTTCAGTATCACAAAACAAAACCAAAATGGTTCACGTCAGGTTCACCGAAAATGTAATAGAGGGGGACAACCACGTCAAGGCCCTAGGTCATGGAGAGCCAAGAGCGGAAGGTTGCCCTAACTTACCTCACTCTAAAGGGATGTTTTGAAATAAGGGACAAGAATGATGAGAACTATAAGCCCCTTCACTCACTCTTCAGGCCTGAAATCTAAATTGGGGCTAGGCGAGCCGATTTTAGGGTTCAACACTATACCTTAGGTAGCTCTCTACCTAAGGACGAAAGCATGGTTTTGGGACGACAGTGCAACACATTGGTGTCTCTCAGGCACGCTGGTGTCTATACAACCAGAGGACCAAAAACACAGTATGAACTATCAGAAAATAAGCTGACAGCCTAGCTAATGACTTCTAAAGGGATAAAACAAATTTATAAGGTAGGAAAGATACAAACAAATGTGATAAAGTAAATATATGAAGGCTAGGGTGACAAAGACGATGTCACAAAGATGCGAGTTCACCAGCTAGCTCCAAACGCACGCCCACCTACACATAAGAAAGAGGGAAAATTGTTGGGGGCTATATAGGGGTCTGCCTTAGTCAAACCCTCGTTTCGGTGTTCCCACCTCCACGGACAACCAAGATAGCAACGATATGGAAATATATGATAAAGAAGTAGAAGAAATAGAAATGTAAATAACACTACAAAATAGTAAAGAGCTACTCAACCAAATCACAAGGGAGAGGAGCGAAACATTACCACCTCCACCAAGAGCTCACTAGCTAATGGGGGAGAAAGAAGGCTTGAAAAATCATCACAACCTCAACTGAGATGAAGGGAGGTTTTTCCAAACCTCAAGCCCACGTTGCAATGGCTTGTTCCACACTTACTTTGTGGAGTTGATGGAGTGTTGCTGCTAATGTTATGGATTTCCAAAGTGTTGCTTGAGAGTGAAGTGAAGAGATTGAAAAATGAGATGAGTTGAATGAAGAATGAATGAATTTGAAGGAAGAATGAGCAAGAATAAGGCATTTTCAGGTCGTTTGGTTGAAGAGGGACGTTACAAATCATTCCCAATAGGAAGTGTAATGCCTTTGCCAACTTTAGATGTAGGAATCTGTCAAGGATGTAAGCGTGTCACATGGATTTCTGTGCGCCGTGTGCGCATCTCTGACAAATATTCTTCTATCGATGCAAAAGACGAATGTCAAGTGGAACGAAGGCATCTTGTCGATGTGGAATTTTGCCTTTGGATTTGGTTTTCTAAGGCAAGGAAGTGTAAAAGGGGAATTTGTATAAGGGGTGCAAATTCACTCCTATATAAGAGGTTGTAGCATTTTGAGTGTACTTTATAACCTACTTATTTTTTGTTGAATAATTTTAATTTATTTTGATGAAAATTGCAAATTTCAAATAGGACATAGAATTTTAGGAAATCATTATTAAAGTGTAGGGGACATTCCAACCACCCTATTTTTGAGAAAAAGTAAAAGAAATTCTTCATATAAAACCCTTATATAAATATGAATGGCATGTGTGGAGGGGTGATTTTTTAAAAAAATTCATAAATAAATAATTAGCTATTAATTTTTAAGCGACATTTTGAAAAATTAATGATTTTTTTACTAGTCCAACTTGGTCAAATGTACACGAATTTTCTTTTTTTAAGAATATAATATGATGAGGCATAAGGTGTACGTAAAATTTTAGATTTAAAAAATGATAAATGGGTCAAAATTTATGAACCATTTTTAAATGTCATTAAACATATAGACATGTAATTTATTTAAAAAATAATTAAAGTAGTTAACTAATAAAATTGTAATAAGGAGTAAATAACAATTTTAGAATCCTAAGAGTTTCCTCTATTTATTTTTTTTAAATTAGGTTAATGATAGACCAATTAATTTCAAGGTTCAAGTCAATGAAACTAATAAGATATCACTCATCTCATAATTTGCAGGTTTTTGGTAGGGTTGAAACTCTTAATCTTAAATCCAAGGAAATATCGAAATGAAATGGGAGAGGAAAAGTGTACTAGAAGTGGATATACATTTCAAATAAATTAATACCTATTTATAATTAATTTTTTTATAGAGTGGATATCACTTGCCAAATTTTTTTTTTTTTTTCAAGAATGGATATTTGTGTTTTAGCATTGATTTCCAAAAAAAATTGAAATAGTAATTTAAGCCTAATAAAATTTTCAAATTTTTGGTTATCTTTGAGAAGTATATTTTCCCCATTGCCACTTTTGACCTATCATTAGCTTGTTACACTCACTCTAAAGACTCATAATGTTTAGATAAGTTAAAGGGTAAAGCTAATAAAGAGGATGGGGATAAAAAGGAAGATGATAATTATTATCTCACACCTAACTCATGTTTGTCTAAATATATTTTCCAAATCTTGGAGGAGCTCGCAAATAATGATAACCATTTATGATATAAGACCACCCAAGGGATTAGACAACCTTGCATCATCAAAATATGAGGTTTTTTTATCTTTAATTTTTGCATATTTTTGAACCTTTTGTTAGAGCTCTAGGACTCATGGTTCTAAGGGTAAATGTTTGTCAGCATGAATAAGCACCTACAATAATGTGAAGGTATTTGGTTGATAGATTGTTACCACAAAACATAGTTGCCAAAAAATAGTATAGATCATTGTAGTATTAGATGTTACTACATTGTTCACCAAGAGGTAATGGAGAACCAAAATGAGTCCTTTGATACATGATTTACATCATGGTGTGGCTCAAGATTTGATCTATTAAAATATTTATTTTCCTTAATGTTGTGTATGATGAGACCAACTACAATGTCATCGTTATATCTAGAATAAATATAGACACTTTGACACTAATATAAGTCCAATTAGAATTTACATAACATGGAACTAACCTTTGGGGAGGTCTAATTAACCTTGAGATAAAGGATGATAGTTATGTAAGATATTTTAGTTCATGAAGATTCATGTCACTTCATTGAGATCACATGTAACATGTTTAATAAGAGTCCTCTAAATATATTTATAAATTTGATGCCTTAGTAGTTGATATCTCGCTTTGATTCAAAATATTTTACTAATTTTGAGAGGAAACATTTAGCCCTTATACCGTGTTGTGATCTTATATTTACTAAAATCTATTATATGCTCTTACTCTCTAATATAATCAAAGTCTTTCAACTCAATTTGTTTGTTCACTTCCACACAAGATGTATGTTTGGTGTTATTTGTTGCTTAATTAATTAATCTTTCATTGGGTTCTCCAAACAAGACAATATCTCTATTGATATCAGAATGAATTTAAATACAAAATTGAGTTGCCACAATATAAAGATTCAAATTTTAACTATAAATATATAGAAAAGGCTGAAATTATGTGGACATTGCTTAATAAAATATGTACCGCATTACTACACCTATATCATTCCGTCTTTCTACATCTAATAAACAAATTATAACTTAACAACTGCTTAAAATAAACAAAACAATAAAAAACTTCTCAAACAAATTTAAATAAAATTGTCCACATAAAACCGCTGTAGATGGGTGTATATATAAAGTTACACTGTTAAAGTTATACTTCTATGCTTTAAACAGGATCTTCTCCCAACTTCAACCCCAATAGCTTGCAGGTTGTTTAAGCTCTTCCACACAGCTAATTAACACATTGTGATACGATCAAGTTTGGAATATGAGTATGGTGAGGCTGTGAAGATGATGAAGAATAAGTAGAGTTGCTTAACACCTGCTCAATCTCCCACTGTGAAAGACCCACATTAGTTTTGATGAGGAACAGTATGTGACAATCAAAGACAAAGGGACGACAGGGAAGAAGAATGGGTCCATTTTCATTCATTCCGAACTCCTCCTCTGCCTTGTCCAGCAAAGTGCTGAGAAGGGGGTGATTTACATAAGTGGTGGGGATGACAAAGCGCTTCTTCGTTTCGTTGTCTCCCACAAAGACAGCCAGGTGGCCTTCTGGCACATCCGCTGGCACACAACTCGATCTTCTTCTCCCTCTCACCCCAAATCTTTGCCATTTTATGATATTCATAAGTATTTTGAGTTTAGTTGGAAAACTATAACTGCCCTTCATGGTGAGAGAAGAAGCAAATAAGAAATAACAGATGAATGGAGGGAGTGTGCACGGCAGGAGACGTTTTTGTCGCAACTTTGCGAGTTGCAAGCCGAAAGTTAAAAAAAGGCATTGACTGCCTTTTTCAAACTTTTGTTTTGTTTGGCTGCACGCGGAACGCCCGACCAAACCTTTGCCCTTTCGAGTATTATTGAGTTATAAGCCTCGTGTGACAATGATTCATCGTCCAATGCCTTGCCTATCACTCACCTTGCAATGATATGCCGTGCACATTAAGAATTGATTGGGGACTTAAAAGTATATAGAAACCTAGTTGCAAAAACATATAGACACGTTCAGCTCACATAGTACCACTAGGTGAAGGTAGACGAGGGTCATCACTCCTAGGAACTACTCATTTGGCACATTTAGAACCATCCATTGAAGTCTTCAAACTTATAGTTAAAGACAAATGGATGATCATCCCCCTTTCAAGGGGGAATCCACCCATGTTACACCAACAATGATGAGAAAAAATCATAGTTATGAGAGCAGATATTGTGAATAGTCAAAGGATGCATGCTATAACCAAAATTTGTCATTTGAAGAAATCCAACTTTGCTATGCCCTTAATATTAAAGTACATCGGATTATGAATAGTTGGCTTGCGACTATCTTAACTCTTAATTAAGTCATATTATCATTATTATATTGTTATTTAGTTAATTATTTCATCAACATATTATGAATTGTGTTCTCATTGGAGATATTTGGAGGTTTGCCCCCTCGAAGTGGCTTGTTATTCTCAATTATTATCAAGTATTTGCAGCATATTTTCTATCATATTCTTCTATTGTGCAAGTTATTTCATTACAAACTCATTGTGCATGAGGCATTCCCCTAGTGTTCGATAAAGTATTATAAGAAATAAAATTCTATAGCCATTTTTCCAATGTATGCTTCAATTTTATTTTAAATATAAGAATCCAAATTTTATTTCTTAGTTATAGGAAAATTGTAATCAATATTCTCATTAGTAAAAATAGCTTTGTTTCTACACTTCAAGAATTGGAGAAGAATAACAATTTTGCAAAATTTCAAAGTATAGCAATACAAAAAGGCTAGAGAGTTATATCCCTAAAAAATAAAAAATCTCCATGAGAAGAACTTGAGATAAATATAATCAAAGAGGCTTTGAATCCATCATCTAGTAGGTTAGGCCCAAGGGTTGGTTTAGAAATAATTCTTGAAATTCTCAATTTTGTGTTATGTAAGAGATGTGGGTTGGGAACTCCCAAGATGGATAAGTTTCCAACTAAGAGGTAGACCTATATTATACAAGAACCATAAAAAAATAAATTTAAGCTCAAACCAAGTTTGTCAAATCCATGAAGCCTAAAAATCTAATTGCAATTAAAAAGAGTAAAGACCCCAACATAGATTGAACTTAGAGCCAAAGAGGATAGAATAAGAATTTGATACAAAAGTCCAATAGAATAATCTTGAAGGTTGTATCATGATTCCAATGCTATTCTTTCCACGAAGCATGTGCTAACATCAACCTAATCTCACGAAACATGGCATCAAGGGTAACCTCCCAAATTCATTGAATAGAAGATAAGTTTGAACTAAAAAAACTTGTATTTTTTTGCAAAGTAGGCTAAGAGATCAATCTTTATAATAATTGAGATCCCTTATAGTGTGAGTGCATTTCCTTAAAACATCCAGGGATTTAATCCCAAGAGTCCCAGCTAAGGAAACTCAGAAGAAGTAATGATGAGAGAATACTACAAATTCTAGTCATCAAAGGACAAACCAACTTTAAAACCATCACTTTCCCACACATTTGAGATGGATTTAAATACATTCAAATAATTTATAAATGCTTTGAATGACAAAAAAATCATTGCTCTTGACCAAATAAAAAGTGATGAGAATGGACTAGAAACCAATACCCTTCAAACATTCTTGATATAAGGGGAGCCTTGCTCATTAAAATGCCTAAGAATAATGCCCCGAGATTTAGAACCTTCAACAACTTTAATGAGTCACTTATCAAATAGGGCTTGACTTTGCATGTAAAGCTCCAAAATTCCCATGCCACTTTTATCTTAAGGTAAGAGAATGTATCTCAAAAACCCTATAGAATCCATGATATTTATACCCATTGGACCATAAAAAATATCTTAATATTTTACCAAGACATTCATGGGAAATTTTTATGGTTCCAACATGAATAATTAGAAACGTGAATGGCCACCAAAACCTTAGTACAAGTCTAAATTTTTCTTTCCAATAAAAGAGGTTTTCAAATCCAAAAAAAAATCATTTCTCAATTATTTCTAAAGTATAGTAGGAGACCCTTAAAATTCAAAAGGAATACTAAATAATTTAAACTTTTTTCCATTTTCAATCCATTTCTATTGAAAATATTTCAACCATGATTATATGGGAAAGAGGATCTCATGATAGCATTATATCTTATGTCATTGTATGTTAGAATCACATACCAAACCAAAAATATTGAGGTAATCCATAGCCTTATAGAGAGTTTCTTGTCGCTATAATAATATAAGGAAATGAATTCCCATTGAAAATTTATTGGGTATAGGAAGGAAGGAAAACTCCCCTGACCAAAACAAGAGAGGACTTGTGAACAAGAAGGTAGTAGAAAGCTTGAAATAAAAGAACATACAAAGAAATAGCCAATTGCCAACCTTGTCTAATAGAGTGAAAAATAACAAGGCTCTTCTAGAGAATATCCCACTAATAAAAATACAAAAGAAGGCATCTCAGAATAAATTTAATATGGCTTAGAAAAATTATTGTCAAATCCCAAAGGCCT
Organism: Sequoia sempervirens; assembly: GCA_007258455.2. Classification (NCBI taxonomy): domain Eukaryota; kingdom Viridiplantae; phylum Streptophyta; class Pinopsida; order Cupressales; family Cupressaceae; genus Sequoia; species Sequoia sempervirens. The sequence goes on along the minus strand of VDFB02296413.1, from coordinate 908 downwards.
TAAGTGTTACAAGAATGAAATGTCACTCAATGCAATCATTGGTATTCTCAAAGTTCAACTTCCAAAAAATAATTAATTTCTTAGAGGTTTTATTTGTAAGTAAGCTAAGGTGGCATAACAAACTCCTACACTAATTTTGAGAGGAAGGTTATGCAAAAAAAATCAGATCTTTACAATAGTTACAAAAATTAAAAAACCATAAATATCATTCACACCATAACACAATGATTTGTGCAGGGAAAATCCTTTCAGGAGAAAAACAACACTTTGGAAAAGTTGCCTAATATAATATTCTGAAATCAACAAGATTACAATATACTTGTAGAGAAAGCTTATCACAACAATATCACCAATCAAAGATCCAGAGGCAACTCAACAGCTATAAGACTCTCACATACAATACAACAGTGTAACACACAACCATACTACAATGACCTCATAAAATAGGGTTGCCTTCAAAGGAAAGCAAATCCAACATAACCTCTATCATTAAATCTATGATCTAATATATTAACCTATTATAATTGCAAGGTTGAGACATCATTTTTCCTAATATTATCTTGGACTCCATTCCTTCCTATATCAAGTTCAAGTGAAATGGTCTATACTAGGAAAACAATAGAAGGAAACAAGTAGAATATATAATTATAGGGCAAGTGCTTTGGTAAGAATTTTATAAGACATGTTAATAAAGATAGATCTCAAAATACAAATGAGCTCTAGATCCCTATATTTGGGATTAAACTTGATAATGCCATGGTTAATCAAAGAACCTATTTATGAAGATCATCTATATATAGATGTAGAAAAATTCTAATATAATGAAGTGCTACGTAGGCATGTAAAATTTAAAAGGAAAATAATCTAAGATTATAAATTTATCATTGATTATACTCATAAATTCTTCA
>VDFB02296412.1:0-23498 GCA_007258455.2 Sequoia sempervirens | reverse complement strand
AGGAAGTGTAAAAGGGGAATTTGTATAAGGGGTGCAAATTCACTCCTATATAAGAGGTTGTAGCATTTTGAGTGTACTTTATAACCTACTTATTTTTTGTTGAATAATTTTAATTTATTTTGATGAAAATTGCAAATTTCAAATAGGACATAGAATTTTAGGAAATCATTATTAAAGTGTAGGGGACATTCCAACCACCCTATTTTTGAGAAAAAGTAAAAGAAATTCTTCATATAAAACCCTTATATAAATATGAATGGCATGTGTGGAGGGGTGATTTTTTAAAAAAATTCATAAATAAATAATTAGCTATTAATTTTTAAGCGACATTTTGAAAAATTAATGATTTTTTTACTAGTCCAACTTGGTCAAATGTACACGAATTTTCTTTTTTTAAGAATATAATATGATGAGGCATAAGGTGTACGTAAAATTTTAGATTTAAAAAATGATAAATGGGTCAAAATTTATGAACCATTTTTAAATGTCATTAAACATATAGACATGTAATTTATTTAAAAAATAATTAAAGTAGTTAACTAATAAAATTGTAATAAGGAGTAAATAACAATTTTAGAATCCTAAGAGTTTCCTCTATTTATTTTTTTTAAATTAGGTTAATGATAGACCAATTAATTTCAAGGTTCAAGTCAATGAAACTAATAAGATATCACTCATCTCATAATTTGCAGGTTTTTGGTAGGGTTGAAACTCTTAATCTTAAATCCAAGGAAATATCGAAATGAAATGGGAGAGGAAAAGTGTACTAGAAGTGGATATACATTTCAAATAAATTAATACCTATTTATAATTAATTTTTTTATAGAGTGGATATCACTTGCCAAATTTTTTTTTTTTTTTTCAAGAATGGATATTTGTGTTTTAGCATTGATTTCCAAAAAAAATTGAAATAGTAATTTAAGCCTAATAAAATTTTCAAATTTTTGGTTATCTTTGAGAAGTATATTTTCCCCATTGCCACTTTTGACCTATCATTAGCTTGTTACACTCACTCTAAAGACTCATAATGTTTAGATAAGTTAAAGGGTAAAGCTAATAAAGAGGATGGGGATAAAAAGGAAGATGATAATTATTATCTCACACCTAACTCATGTTTGTCTAAATATATTTTCCAAATCTTGGAGGAGCTCGCAAATAATGATAACCATTTATGATATAAGACCACCCAAGGGATTAGACAACCTTGCATCATCAAAATATGAGGTTTTTTTATCTTTAATTTTTGCATATTTTTGAACCTTTTGTTAGAGCTCTAGGACTCATGGTTCTACCCTGGGTAAATGTTTGTCAGCATGAATAAGCACCTACAATAATGTGAAGGTATTTGGTTGATAGATTGTTACCACAAAACATAGTTGCCAAAAAATAGTATAGATCATTATAGTATTAGATGTTACTACATTGTTCACCAAGAGGTAATGGAGAACCAAAATGAGTCCTTTGATACATGATTTACATCATGGTGTGGCTCAAGATTTGATCTATTAAAATATTTATTTTCCTTAATGTTGTGTATGATGAGACCAACTACAGTGTCATCATTATATCTAGAATAAATATAGACACTTTGACACTAGTATAAGTCCAATTAGAATTTAGATAACACGGAACTAACCTTTGGGGAGGTCTAATTAACCTTGAGATAAAGGATGATAGTTATGTAAGATGTTTTAGTTCATGGAGATTCATGTCACTTCATTGAGATCACACGTGACATGTTTAATAAGAGTCATCTAAATATATTTATAAATTTGAAGCCTTAGTAGTTGATATCTCGCTTTGATTCAAAATATTTTACTAATTTTGAGAGGAAACATTTAGCCCTTATGCCGTGTTGTGATCTTATATAAATACTAAAATCTATTATATGCTCTTACTCTCTAATATAATCGAAGTCTTTCAATTCAATTTATTTATTCACTTCCACACAAGATGTATGTTTGGTGTTATTTGTTGCTTAATTAATTAATCTTTCATTGGGTTCTCCAAACAAGACAATATCTCTATTGATATCAGAATGAGTTTAAATACAAAAGTGAGTTGCCACAATATAAAGATTCAAATTTTAACTATAAATATATAGAAAAGGCTGAAATTATGTGGACATTGCTTAATAAAATATGTACCGCATTACTACACCTATTTCATTCCGTCTTTCTACATCTAATAAACAAATTATAACTTAACAACTGCTTAAAATAAACAAAACAATAAAAAACTTCTCAAACAAATTTAAATAAAATTGTCCACATAAAACCGCTGTAGATGGGTGTATATATAAAGTTACACTGTTAAAGCTATACTTCTATGCTTTAAACAGGATCTTCTCCCAACTAAACAGTAATAACTTGCAGGTTGTTTAAACTCTTCCATACAGCTAATTAACAGTCTGCGATATGATCAAGTTTGGAATATGAGGATGGTGAGGCTCTGAAGATGATGTTGAACAATTAGAGTTGCTTAACACTTGCTCAATCTCCCACTGTGAAAGACCCACATTAGTTTTGATGAGGAACAGTATATGACAATCAAAGACAAGGGGATGACAGGGAAGAAGAATGGGTCCATTTTCATTCACTCTGAACTCCTCCTCTGCCTTGTCCAGCAAAGTGCTGAGAAGGGGGTGATTTACATAAGTGGTGGGGATGACAAAGCGCTTCTTCATTTCGTTGTCCCCCACAAAGACAGCCAGGTGGCCTTCTGGCACAACTCGATCTTCCTCTCCCTCTCACTCCAAATCTTTGCCATTTTATGATATTCATAAGTATTTTGAGCTTAGTTGGAAAACTATAACTGCCCTTCATGGTGAGAGAACAAGCAAATAAGAAATAACAGATGAATGGAGGGAGTGTGCACGGCAGGAGACGTTTTTGTCGCAACTTTGCGAGTTGCAAGCCGAAAGTTAAAAAAAGGCATTGACTGCCTTTTTCAAACTTTTGTTTTGTTTGGCTGCACGCGGAACGCCCGACCAAACCTTTGCCCTTTCGAGTATTATTGAGTTATAAGCCTCGTGTGACAATGATTCATCGTCCAATGCCTTGCCTATCACTCACCTTGCAATGATATGCCGTGCACATTAAGAATTGATTGGGGACTTAAAAGTATATAGAAACCTAGTTGCAAAAACATATAGACACGTTCAGCTCACATAGTACCACTAGGTGAAGGTAGACGAGGGTCATCACTCCTAGGAACTACTCATTTGGCACATTTAGAACCATCCATTGAAGTCTTCAAACTTATAGTTAAAGACAAATGGATGATCATCCCCCTTTCAAGGGGGAATCCACCCATGTTACACCAACAATGATGAGAAAAAATCATAGTTATGAGAGCAGATATTGTGAATAGTCAAAGGATGCATGCTATAACCAAAATTTGTCATTTGAAGAAATCCAACTTTGCTATGCCCTTAATATTAAAGTACATCGGATTATGAATAGTTGGCTTGCGACTATCTTAACTCTTAATTAAGTCATATTATCATTATTATATTGTTATTTAGTTAATTAGGTCGACCTAGGGCTTATATAGGGTTATCTAAGTCGGCCTAGGTGATATCCTAGGCATAAATAGGTATATATATAGGAAGTTGTGAGTCCTATTTCATCAACATATTATGAATTGTGTTCTCATTGGAGATATTTGGAGGTTTGCCCCCTCGAAGTGGCTTGTTATTCTCAATTATTATCAAGTATTTGCAGCATATTTTCTATCATATTCTTCTATTGTGCAAGTTATTTCATTACAAACTCATTGTGCATGAGGCATTCCCCTAGTGTTCGATAAAGTATTATAAGAAATAAAATTCTATAGCCATTTTTCCAATGTATGCTTCAATTTTATTTTAAATATAAGAATCCAAATTTTATTTCTTAGTTATAGGAAAATTGTAATCAATATTCTCATTAGTAAAAATAGCTTTGTTTCTACACTTCAAGAATTGGAGAAGAATAACAATTTTGCAAAATTTCAAAGTATAGCAATACAAAAAGGCTAGAGAGTTATATCCCTAAAAAATAAAAAATCTCCATGAGAAGAACTTGAGATAAATATAATCAAAGAGGCTTTGAATCCATCATCTAGTAGGTTAGGCCCAAGGGTTGGTTTAGAAATAATTCTTGAAATTCTCAATTTTGTGTTATGTAAGAGATGTGGGTTGGGAACTCCCAAGATGGATAAGTTTCCAACTAAGAGGTAGACCTATATTATACAAGAACCATAAAAAAATAAATTTAAGCTCAAACCAAGTTTGTCAAATCCATGAAGCCTAAAAATCTAATTGCAATTAAAAAGAGTAAAGACCCCAACATAGATTGAACTTAGAGCCAAAGAGGATAGAATAAGAATTTGATACAAAAGTCCAATAGAATAATCTTGAAGGTTGTATCATGATTCCAATGCTATTCTTTCCACGAAGCATGTGCTAACATCAACCTAATCTCACGAAACATGGCATCAAGGGTAACCTCCCAAATTCATTGAATAGAAGATAAGTTTGAACTAAAAAAACTTGTATTTTTTTGCAAAGTAGGCTAAGAGATCAATCTTTATAATAATTGAGATCCCTTATAGTGTGAGTGCATTTCCTTAAAACATCTAGGGATTTAATCCCAAGAGTCCCAGCTAAGGAAACTCAGAAGAAGTAATGATGAGAGAATACTACAAATTCTAGTCATCAAAGGACAAACCAACTTTAAAACCATCACTTTCCCACACATTTGAGATGGATTTAAATACATTCAAATAATTTATAAATGCTTTGAATGACAAAAAAATCATTGCTCTTGACCAAATAAAAAGTGATGAGAATGGACTAGAAACCAATACCCTTCAAACATTCTTGATATAAGGGGAGCCTTGCTCATTAAAATGCCTAAGAATAATGCCCCAAGATTTAGAACCTTCAACAACTTTAATGAGTCACTTATCAAATAGGGCTTGACTTTGCATGTAAAGCTCCAAAATTCCCATGCCACTTTTATCTTAAGGTAAGAGAATGTATCTCAAAAACCCTATAGAATCCATGATATTTATACCCATTGGACCATAAAAAATATCTTAATATTTTACCAAGACATTCATGGGAAATTTTTATGGTTCCAACATGAATAATTAGAAACGTGAATGGCCACCAAAACCTTAGTACAAGTCTAAATTTTTCTTTCCAATAAAAGAGGTTTTCAAATCCAAAAAAAAATCATTTCTCAATTATTTCTAAAGTATAGTAGGAGACCCTTAAAATTCAAAAGGAATACTAAATAATTTAAACTTTTTTCCATTTTCAATCCATTTCTATTGAAAATATTTCAACCATGATTATATGGGAAAGAGGATCTCATGATAGCATTATATCTTATGTCATTGTATGTTAGAATCACATACCAAACCAAAAATATTGAGGTAATCCATAGCCTTATAGAGAGTTTCTTGTCGCTATAATAATATAAGGAAATGAATTCCCATTGAAAATTTATTGGGTATAGGAAGGAAGGAAAACTCCCCTGACCAAAACAAGAGAGGACTTGTGAACAAGAAGGTAGTAGAAAGCTTGAAATAAAAGAACATACAAAGAAATAGCCAATTGCCAACCTTGTCTAATAGAGTGAAAAATAACAAGGCTCTTCTAGAGAATATCCCACTAATAAAAATACAAAAGAAGGCATCTCAGAATAAATTTAATATGGCTTAGAAAAATTATTGTCAAATCCCAAAGGCCTTAAGTGTTACAAGAATGAAATGTCACTCAATGCAATCATTGGTATTCTCAAAGTTCAACTTCCAAAAAATAATTAATTTCTTAGAGGTTTTATTTGTAAGTAAGCTAAGGTGGCATAACAAACTCCTACACTAATTTTGAGAGGAAGGTTATGCAAAAAAAATCAGATCTTTACAATAGTTACAAAAATTAAAAAACCATAAATATCATTCATACCATAACACAATGATTTGTGCAGGGAAAATCCTTTCAGGAGAAAAACAACACTTTGGAAAAGTTGCCTAATATAATATTCTGAAATCAACAAGATTACAATATACTTGTAGAGAAAGCTTATCACAACAATATCACCAATCAAAGATCCAGAGGCAACTCAACAGCTATAAGACTCTCACATACAATACAACAGTGTAACACACAACCATACTACAATGACCTCATAAAATAGGGTTGCCTTCAAAGGCAAGCAAATCCAACATAACCTCTATCATTAAATCTATGACCTAATATATTAACCTATTATAATTGCAAGGTTGAGACATCATTTTTCCTAATATTATCTTGGACTCCATTCCTTCCTATATCAAGTTCAAGTGAAATGGTCTATACTAGGAAAACAATAGAAGGAAACAAGTAGAATATATAATTATAGGGCAAGTGCTTTGGTAAGAATTTTATAAGACATGTTAATAAAGATAGATCTCAAAATACAAATGAGCTCTAGATCCCTATATTTGGGATTAAACTTGATAATGCCATGGTTAATCAAAGAACCTATTTATGAAGATCATCTATATATAGATGTAGAAAAATTCTAATATAATGAAGTGCTACGTAGGCATGTAAAATTTAAAAGGAAAATAATCTAAGATTATAAATTTATCATTGATTATACTCATAAATTCTTCATGTATATCCTGCAAAGAGAGTTGAGTGTCACAAGCTAAATTTGTTGAATAACTACTTACAAGTTGGGAACTACATCAACGCGTTGTTGTAGTGCACAATTCCTAAAGTCATCACAAGCTTGTAATGGTTTATGAAAGCATGGGAAATCTTTGAAAGAGAGAAAATCCTCCAAGGTTTGTCTCCCACGTTAACCCATTATAAGAAAGATAAATATTAAATTCCTTTAGTTTGGAGAGTTTAAATATTTTGAATTGACGTCAAATTTTGGTAGCTAATATTTATAGTTAAAAATTGAAGGGGTTGATTCAAGCTCATAAGAAACATATACGAACTCCTTAGACACAAAAAACTCTATGCATTTCTAAACATGGGCAATTTTCTTGATAAATTTGTGTAGAAAGATTAAGGTGCTAGCAATCACAAAGTTTTAATTATCAATATAGTTTGAACATAGGGAGGCCATGGCTGCCAATCACAAATTCTAGAGATTAGGTGGATGATTCTTGGATGAGGCAAATTGATTAAATCATAATAAAAATATGTGCATGTTATTATCATTGGTGAAAAAATCCATTCAAACTTTAAATGTGATGAGACTATGATTAGTGATAATGATATATAGATGTACTTGAACATAGATCTATCATTGTGAAAGAATTTAGGTTAGAAACATGTTATTTAGAATGCATCTAGCACAATTAATATGTTTGCACACTCTAGTCAAGTGCTATCCTAAAAAATGAAACATGTAAACTAAGGATCCAATATGGCATGTCATCAATGTCAAAACTTTACGTTTCCTAACCCCTAGAAGATTTTAAAATAATAAAATGTTTTAAACACATTCATTGATGCATAAATGCATAGTAAACAAGTTGAATTTAAATAAGCCAATATGAAAGTAGCAAGTTGTTAAAAAACTAATGTTAGAATATAACTCCTTCAATTCCATCAATCAAAGGAATAAATATTTATAGTCCCTAACATTCTCTCATTAATGGAAATTGTCACCCACATGAAAGGATGGTAGGACTTCTCTCCAAATAAAATCATAATGAAGTGTAAAATATGAGAAAATAGCTCATGAATGCTCCTCCATATCTATCCTTGTGTAAGGTTACAAGTTGAAAATATTGAGGTCAGATAGATCTCAAGGTGACATGAAGAAGAAAACACGCGACTTTAATTTCATACAAATACTAATGGACAATGGGTCCACCTACTAGGAGTATCCTATGCAAGGAACTTAAAGAAAGATTTTATGGTACACCCCCAACATTCCTAGAGATGAAATGCATTTGGAGGGGTCTTACATTCCTAGTAAGGTTCATTGATTTGATAGATATAAATTATAAAAAATGGAATGGTTCTTATTTCTATAATCTTAGGCCTCAATGACCTATCCTCACTATAAGGACTTTGAAAGTTCTTAATAGTTGAATTTATGTCAATTGCTTCTTTTTTATAAAATTTCAATTGGGATTTAAATGAATGATATTTTTTCTTGCTTGAAAGTAATAAGTTGTTGGTTGAACCTTCTTCCTTGAACACCAACCAAAACTTTAGAACCAATTTATTTGTAAGAAAAGCACCACTGATCATGCCATTATGAAAAAAATAATATTTTACTTATAATTTATGTGTCTCATAGGTGAAAGGCTCAACTTAATCTTTTGAGGATGTACGTCCAAGAACAAAACCTTTTGATTTACATATTTATTATAACATTATTTACATTTATTAGGAACATTTTTAATTTATCATATTACTATTAAAATATTTTAAGAACTTTTTTACAAGATTTAAAATAAAAAGGTGGTCAATTGGAATTCATGGCCCAAAAAATAATTGCAAAATTCTATAGAAACATATATCTGTAAAAACATATAGAGATGCTTCACACATTACTAAAAATAAAAATAAAAAAATTCTACACTTCTAGAGTTGGAGAAGAATGGAAAGTTTTTAAAATTCCAAATTCTATTAATGAAAAAAGGCTATCTAGATTTACATGGACCTAAAAATAAAAACTCTCCATGAGAAGAGACCTAGATGAATATAATCAAATAGGCTTTGAATCTGTCATCTAGCAGGTTAACACCAAGGGTTGGCTTAGTAAGAATTCTTAACATTCTTAATTTTATGGTAATAAGAAAGAAATTTGGGTTGGGAACTCCCATGTTGGATAAGTTACCAAGTAAGAGGTAGACCTAGATGATACATGAACCACAAAAAGGAAATTAAGCTCAAGCCAAGATTTTTGAATCCTATGAAGTCTAAAAATTCAAGTGTAATGGGAAAGAGTGAAGACACCAACATAGATTGAACTGAGGAAGAGCAAAAGAGGATATAATAAGAATTTGATAGAGAAATCCAAGAGTATAATTCTTGAAATTTGTATAATGATTCCAATGCTAGTCTTTTCACCAAGCATGTGTGAACATCAACCTAATCTCATGTAACATGACATCAAGGGTAAGCTCCTAAATTCATTGAATAGGAAGTATGTTTGAACTAACCAGTTGACTTGTATTTTTTTTACAAATTGGGTTAAGAGATCCAATATCTGGAAGAATTGTGATCCCTTATAATGTGAATGCATTTCCTTAAAATATGTAGAGTTCTAATCCCAAGAGTCCCAACTAAAGGGAACATAGAAGAAGTAATGATGAGAAACTATTATAGATTTTGGTCTTATAGATTTATGCAATCAAAGAATTTATAAATTCTTTGAATAACAAAATAATCATTGGTCTTGACCAAAGTCAAAGTGATGAGAATGGAATGGAATCCAATACCCTTCCAAAATTCTTGATATAAGGGGACCTTTGCTTATTCTACTTTTTTCCTTATTTTGTTGTATAGATAGGCCCAAGTAGAGTGTCATCATTAGATCTAGAATAAACAAAGGAACTTTAGGGCTAGAATATGTCCGTTTAGAATTTAATTGGCATGGCACTAACCATTGGGAAGGTCATGAAACTCATACAAGTTCCAAAATATACTTAAGTGTACCCAAGATGAACACTAAACTAACAAACAAACACAACAAAATAGCCAAAAATAAAAATTAGAAAGCAGAAGAAAACATTTAACACAACAATGAAAATATGGGAAAAAGTTTTTCTATCAAGGAATAACAGGATAGAGGTGCCCAAGGGCATCTAAATCCTAATCAGGGGTTCTGGAAATTCAAATTTTGACTGTGTATTACACTATTTAAAGATTTTGATTCTACTTGCAAAAAGTTACAACAATAAATAATTTCCTAGAATTTGTCAGATTTATGCCAATTTGATACAAAATGCAGGTATGCAATAATGTTGAAGATGTTTGAACAAGTTATGAATGCAAATTTTATATTTGAAATGCAATAACTGACAAATTCTAAGATGTAAAGACCTATAAATTATGATTTTAATGCAATTTTGAACACAAACAATGCACTTTCCTTCACTTTTATGAACTAGATGCCAAATACCTAAAAATATGCAATTATTGATTCTAAAATAGAAATCTGTAAATACTTATAGATTGAGCAGACAAAGATTCTCTAGACAACTATGAAAAAGTGTGTTGATACTTTTGTACAAGGATAGGGTTACCCAAGGGCATCTGAGTCCTTGATAGGGGGTTTGAAAATTGAAATTTTGAATGTTTAACTTGTTGTTTAAGGCCTATGTTTCTATTTGCAAATAGGTCTGACAGTGACTGTTTTTCCATAACTTCTCAATGTGATTCAAATAAAAATGTATAAAAAATGAGCAATTATGAGTGTAATTCTAATCTAAATAGCTGAAAGAAAGCCTAATACAAGCTATGATGCAATATTCTTAGATTTTTATGAATTTTTATGATGCCAATATGAAACCCTAAATAAAGGATGCAAAGCAATGTAATGCAAAAACCTAGATCTAGGATGATTGAATGCAATTTTCAAAAGGTTTATGATGTTAACAGGTTGGGTTCACCAAAATTAAACAAATAAAAAGAGATCCTAGGCCCTCAATGCAAAGAACCTAGGATATAATGGTGGGGGGTTTCCTATTTTTCCAAGTTTCATTAAAGAGGGGGATCAACAAGGTGAATAGATTAACTATCAACCTTGAAGGTGAGTCGATCAAACATGGATCTCCTTATTTTGAGTCTTAGGAATGGATTGGAAATGATTAGAATGATTAACCTAATTGAACTATATGAACTAATATGATAAATGTAATATTCTAGAAATACATAGACTGAAACTATAAATTGCAAGTGGATTTGGGAAGTGTCGGATGATGTGTAATTTTCATAAAAGTTTGATTTGGCATGCAAAGGAGAACTCAGATGCCTAGGGGTGTATGGGTCCTTGATAGGGGGTCTTGAAATTTATTTTGTAGTCCTCTGATGTTAGATATGACCTTCTATTTCCTAATTGTAGAGTTGTCAAAATACTGTCAAATAATTTTGTAGTTGAGTTTTCGTGGCTTGACAACTTCTAGGGCTTCAAATGCAACAATGGATAATTTTCCTACAATCTTCCTTTCATTCTCTTCAATCCTATAACCTACACATTCACAAAGAGAAGAAATATTGGGCCATTTTAGGGGCTTTCCTTAGTCAAAGCCCGTGTAAGTGTTTCCACTTCCACAATGGTAATGTCAATGATAGAAATGATATTTGAAAGGAAGGAATGATGAAATCACAAATTATTGCAACTCACCACCGTTCAATGGCTTCCTTGAAGGACTAAAGTCATACAAATCACCTCAAGGATTTGGATCTTTCTTACAAGTGAATGCTTGAATGCTTTGGAGACCTACAAAAGTGTTAGCCTTCACAAAATCATGATAAAATGAATACACATAAACTTTGACATGATATTGGATCTTGAATTGTTGCTATGAAGCTCTGAAGTGCTACTCTTGACTTTCTCTTGACAATAGTATTTTCTCATGAATGCTTGTCTTAGTTGTTAGATTTCAAATGATAAAATAACTAGGTATTTATGTACAATTGTTCTAATTTCCTAAGATTCCAAAAGTCTACACTTGAAATTTGAAATTTGAATGTTAAAATCCCACCAACAACATATTAAAAATTGGTCCCTGAAAAGATAGGGAGAACCATACACCTATGTGCGTATGGGTCCTGGCCCTATCTACCAAGACATTACGCGTTGAGATCAAAATATTAATTACTTGCATTTATTCAATGCTTGCAATCCTTTGGAAAATAGTAAAATAGGCTTTGGAATGCATAATTTAGAAAATTAGGAGCTTAATTAGGTCCAATAATTTAGGGGAGTTGAAACATAATGTGAAATTGTTAAGGGTGACAATTTTTGACACTACACAAATATCTACGAGTGCTTATGATAATTCATGTAATATAAGTAGTTTGAAAAACATCACCACTGATATCATTATCATCATAGGATTTATCTATAAAAGAGTAGTATATTTTTTCCTTTTTATTATAATTACAGTCCTCCTCTATATGACCCATTTTTCCATAATTCCAATGCTTTTTACCTTTAGATTAGGTTATGACAAAAAATATCTTTAGAGGAATTATCCATATATACTTTATCATAATATTCTCACTTATTCATGTTTTAACTTAAAATATGTATTATTAATTTCAAAAATAATATAATTTTTAAGTGTGATGAATAGGTAAGTAAACAAAGTAATAAAATTATACCATTCTCCCATTTTTACATCTATGAAAGATAGTTAACTGACTAAAATATTAAATTTATTAGCAAGGTAGTGAAAACTAGGAACCTAAATTATAAGACATTCAATGACAACTCAAGAGCTACACAATAGTATTAATATCTCAAATACCTATTTAAGCACTTTCAAATTTAACATGAATTAAATTTTTACCATGAAAATACTTATTACTAAACTTTGTATTCCAAATAATGAATTCAAAAAGAGAAATATTTTTCTAAAATCAAGAAAAATTTGATCATGTAAAAAGGGAATACTTTAAAGACTTTGAAAGGTTAGTTAAAGCTAATAATGGACCAATCAACACCATTAAGTAGCAATAAAAAAAATGAAAAATGGCTCAGTAAGATAACTTTGTGTTACAAAAAATTAAGGGGATTATTTATAAAATATAATAAAAAAATAGTAATAGAGCTTGTAGCATTTTAAGTGTACTTTATAAGCTACTTATTTTTGTTGAATAATTTTAATTTATTTTGATGAAAATTGCAAATTTCAGGAAAACATTATTAAAGTGTCTAGGGGATATTCCAACCACCCTATTTTTGAGAAAAAGTAAAAAGAATTCTTCATATAAAAAATTCTTATATAAATATGAATGGCATGTGTGGAGGAGTGAATTTTTTTAATTTTTCATAAATAAATAATTAGTTATTAATTTTTAAGTGACTTTTTGAAAAAATAATGAATTTTTTTTACTATCCCAACTTGGTCAAAAGTACACAAATTTTAATTTTTTAGAATATAATATGATGAAGCATAAGGTGTACCCAAAATTTTAGATTTGAAAAATGATAAATGGGTCAAAATTTATGAACCATTTTTAATGTAAATGTCATTAAACATATATGACATAATTTATTTAAAAATTAATTAAAGTAGTTAAGTAATAAAATTGTAATGAGGAGTAAATAACACTTCTAGAATCCTAAGAGTTTCCACTATTTAAAAAAATAAAAATATTAATGATAGACCAATTCATTTCAAGGTTCAAGTCAAGGAAACTAATAAGATATCGCTCATCTCATAATTTGCAGGTTTTTGGTAGGGTTGAGACTCTTAATCCTAAATCCAAGGAAATCTTGAAATGAAATGGGAGAGGAAAAGTGTACTAGAAGTGGATATACATTTCAAATAAATTAATACCTATTTATAATTAATTTTTTTATAGAGTGGATATCCATTGCCAAAATAAATATTTATTTTTCAAGAATGGATATTTGTGTTTTAGTATCGATTTCCAAAAAAATTTGAAATAGTAATTTAAGCCTAATAAAATTTTCAAATTTTTGGTTATCTTTGAGAAGTATATTTTCCCCATTGCCACTTTTGACCTATCATTAGCTTGTTACACTCACTCTAAAGACTCATAATGTTTAGATAAGTTAAAGGGTAAAGCTAATAAAGAGGATGGGGATAAAAAGGAAGATGATAATTATTATCTCACACCTAACTCATGTTTGTCTAAATATATTTTCCAAATCTTGGAGGAGCTCGCAAATAATGATAACCATTTATGATATAAGACCACCCAAGGGATTAGACAACCTTGCATCATCAAAATATGAGGTTTTTTTATCTTTAATTTTTGCATATTTTTGAACCTTTTGTTAGAGCTCTAGGACTCATGGTTCTAAGGGTAAATGTTTGTCAGCATGAATAAGCACCTACAATAATGTGAAGGTATTTGGTTGATAGATTGTTACCACAAAACATAGTTGCCAAAAAATAGTATAGATCATTGTAGTATTAGATGTTACTACATTGTTCACCAAGAGGTAATGGAGAACCAAAATGAGTCCTTTGATACATGATTTACATCATGGTGTGGCTCAAGATTTGATCTATTAAAATATTTATTTTCCTTAATGTTGTGTATGATGAGACCAACTATAGTGTCATCATTATATCTAGAATAAATATAGACACTTTGACACTAGTATAAGTCCAATTAGAATTTACATAACATGGAACTAACCTTTGGGGAGGTCTAATTAACCTTGAGATAAAGGATGATAGTTATGTAAGATATTTTAGTTCATGAAGATTCATGTCACTTCATTGAGATCACATGTAACATGTTTAATAAGAGTCCTCTAAATATATTTATAAATTTGATGCCTTAGTAGTTGATATCTCGCTTTGATTCAAAATATTTTACTAATTTTGAGAGGAAACATTTAGCCCTTATACCGTGTTGTGATCTTATATTTACTAAAATCTATTATATGCTCTTACTCTCTAATATAATCAAAGTCTTTCAACTCAATTTGTTTGTTCACTTCCACACAAGATGTATGTTTGGTGTTATTTGTTGCTTAATTAATTAATCTTTCATTGGGTTCTCCAAACAAGACAATATCTCTATTGATATCAGAATGAGTTTAAATACAAAATTGAGTTGCCACAATATAAAGATTCAAATTTTAACTATAAATATATAGAAAAGGCTGAAATTATGTGGACATTGCTTAATAAAATATGTACCGCATTACTACACCTATATCATTCCGTCTTTCTACATCTAATAAACAAATTATAACTTAACAACTGCTTAAAATAAACAAAACAATAAAAAACTTCTCAAACAAATTTAAATAAAATTGTCCACATAAAACCGCTGTAGATGGGTGTATATATAAAGTTACACTGTTAAAGTTATACTTCTATGCTTTAAACAGGATCTTCTCCCAACTTCAACCCCAATAGCTTGCAGGTTGTTTAAGCTCTTCCACACAGCTAATTAACACATTGTGATACGATCAAGTTTGGAATATGAGTATGGTGAGGCTGTGAAGATGATGAAGAATAAGTAGAGTTGCTTAACACCTGCTCAATCTCCCACTGTGAAAGACCCACATTAGTTTTGATGAGGAACAGTATGTGACAATCAAAGACAAAGGGACGACAGGGAAGAAGAATGGGTCCATTTTCATTCATTCCGAACTCCTCCTCTGCCTTGTCCAGCAAAGTGCTGAGAAGGGGGTGATTTACATAAGTGGTGGGGATGACAAAGCGCTTCTTCGTTTCGTTGTCTCCCACAAAGACAGCCAGGTGGCCTTCTGGCACAACTCATATTTATTTTAATATTATTTACATTTATTAGGAACATTTTTAATTTATCATATTAATATTAAAATACGATTAGACTATTTAAAATAAAAAGGTGGTAATTGGAATTCATGGCCTCAAAAATAATTGCAAAATTCTATAGAAACATATAATTGCAAAAACATATAGAGATGCTTCAACACACATAGTCTAGGTGATGGTAGAGGAGGCCATCACCCTGTGGAACTACTCATTTGACATATATTTGAACCACCCATTGATGTTTGTGAAATTCATACAAAGACAAATGCATGATCATAGCCTTCCAAGAGGAAAACCACCCATGCTACACCAACAATTTGATGAGAAAAATCCATGATAATGGGATCAAGTATTGTTGCATCCATAAATAGCCAAAGGAGGTAAGCTATAACCAAAATTTTCCTTTTGAAGGAACCCAACACATTGTGCATGAGGTACTCCCTAGTGTTTAGTAAAGTACTATAAGGAATAAATTTCTATAGTCATTTTTCCAATCTATGCTTGAATCTTATTTTAAACAAAAGAAACCAAATTTTATTTCTTAGTTAGAGAAACATTGTAATCAATATCCTCATTAAAAATAAAAATAAAAATAATTCTACACTTCTAGAGTTGGAGAAGAATGACAACTTTTTAAAATTCCAAATTTTGGTAATGCAAAAAGGCTATCTAGAGTTACATCCCTAAAAATAAAAACTCTCCATGAAAAGAAACCTAGATGAATATAATCAAATAGGCTTTGAATCTGTCATCTAGCAGGTTAAGACCAAGGGTTGGCTTAGAAAGAATTCTTTAAATTCTTAATTTTATGATAAGAAAGAAATGTGGATTGGGAACTCCCATGTTGGATAAGTTACCAACTAAGAGGTAGACCTAGATGATACATGAACCATAAAAAGGAAATTTAGGCTCAAGCCAAGCTTATCAAATCTTATGAAGCCTAAAAATCCAAGGGTAATGGGAAAGAATGAATTGAACTGAGGAAGAGTGAAAGAGGATGGAATAAGAATTTGATAGAGAAATCCAAGAGTATAATTCTTGAAATTTGTATAATGATTCCAATGCTAGTATTTTCACCAAGCATGTGTGAACATCAACCTAACCTCATGTAACATGACATCAAGGGTAAGCTCCTAAATTCATCAATAGTCCGTGCATGTGCTTTAGAACCAACCAAAATGTATTTTTTTTGCAAACTGGGCTAAGAGATCCAATCTCTAGAAGAATTGAGATCCCTTATAATGTGAATGCATTTCCTTAAAATATGTAGGGTTTTAATCTTAAGGGTCCCAACTAAAGGAAACTTGGAAGAAGTAATGATGAGAAACTATTATAGATTTTGATCTTTAAATGACAAGCCAATTTTGAAACCATCACTTTCCCACATATTTGAGAAATATATTTATGCAATCAAAGAATTTATATCATTGGTCTTGACCAAAGTAAAAGTGATGAGAAGGGAATTGAAGCCAATACCCTTCCAAAATTCTTGATATAAGGAGAGCCTTGCTTATTCTACCTTTTTTACTTATTTTGTTGTATAGACGAGACCAACTAGAGTGTCACCATTAGATCTAGAATAAATATAAGCACTTTAGGGTTAGAATAAGTCCATTTAAAATTTAATTACATGGTGCTAACTAATAGGGGAAGGTCTACTCTATCCCACGACAAAATATGATAGTTGTCCCAGAGATGTTTTATTTCATGGAGATTTGTCCCACTTCATTGAAATTGCATTTAACATGTTTTTTAAAGACTCATCTACATATATTTGTAAATTTAGTGTCTTGGTATTGGCTATCCCACTTTGATTCAAAATATTTTATTAATTTTGAGAGGAAGGATTTAGAGCTTGATGTTGTAATCTTATATTCATTAAAATTTGTTATGTACCTTTATTCTACAATATAATGATGGAAGTCTTTCAATTCTTTTTTTGGCCTCACTTTCACAAAGTTGTGTGGCGTTTATTTGTTGATTGATTGGTTAGTTTTTAATTGGATTTTCCAAGCATGACTCTATATTGATTGATATCAAAATGGACTTAGGTGCTATGAATGTGATTTGTTACAATTTAAAGATTATCTAATTTAGTGAAACTTGATTCACAAGTTTAAAGATTATCTAATAGTTAAGTATAATT
Source organism: Sequoia sempervirens (assembly GCA_007258455.2). Taxonomy (NCBI): domain Eukaryota; kingdom Viridiplantae; phylum Streptophyta; class Pinopsida; order Cupressales; family Cupressaceae; genus Sequoia; species Sequoia sempervirens. The sequence continues at coordinate 5,887 of VDFB02296412.1, read as the reverse complement.
AAATTTGTATAATTTTTGCCTCTCTCTTAGATACTATGGATGTGTTTGTTAGATTCATGTAGTCATTAAACTTTTACATCATTCTTAATCTAAAGTATTTTATTAAAGGTTTTATAATGAAGATTCAAATTTTCACTATAGATGAATAAAAAGACTAAAATTATACAACAGCTTAATAAAATGTGTCACATAACTACACCTATTCTATTCCCTTTTCCTTATATTTATAATTTATTTTTTAAATTAATATAATAAACAAAACAATTAAAAATACTCCAAAAAAACTCTAAGTGCTAAAATAAAATTAACATCCACATCAAACCACTCTGTAAGAGTGTGTGTAAATATATATAGTTACAGTGTTGGAAATTAACAATCTATACTTCTGTGCTTTATACAGGATCTTCTCCCAACAACCGCAATAGCTTGCAGGTTGTTTAAACTCTACCACACAGCTAATTAACACATTGTGATATGATCAGGTTTGGAATTTGAGCATGGTGAGGCTGTGAAGATGATGAAGAATAAGTAGAGTTGCTTAACACCTGCTCAATCTCCCACTGTGAAAGACCCACATTAGTTTTGATGAGGAACAGTATATGACAATCAAAGACAAGGGGATGGCAGGGAAGAAGAATGGGTCCATTTTCATTCATTCCGAACTCCTCTTCTGCCTTGTCCAGCAAAGTGCTGAGAAGGGGGTGATTTACATAAGTGGTGGGGATGACAAAGCGCTTCTTCATTTCGTTGTCTCCCACAAAGACAGCCAGGTGGCCTTCTGGCACATCTGCTGGCACACAACTCGATCTTCTTCTCCCTCTCACCCCAAATCTTTGCCATTTTATGATATTCATAAGTATTTTGAGTTTAGTTGGAAAACTATAACTGCCCTTCATGGTGAGAGAAGAAGCAAATAAGAAATAACAGATGAATGGAGGGAGTGTGCATATATAAGCCCAAGTAAGAAGATGTGAATCCTTGTAGTGCACGGCAGGAGACGTTTTTGTCGCAACTTTGCGAGTTGCAAGCCGAAAGTTAAAAAAGGCATTGACTGCCTTTTTCAAACTTGTTTTGTTTGGGTGGACGCGGAACGCCTGACCAAACCTTTGCCCCTTCAAGTATTATTGAGTTATAAGCTTCTTTACTTTTATGTGGCTCGTGTGACAATGATTCATCGTCCAATGCCTTGCCTATCACTCACCTTGCAATGATATGTCGTGCACATTAAGAATTGATTGGGAACTTAAAAGTATATAGAAACATAGTTGCAGAAACATAGTTGCAGAAACATAGTACCACTAGGTGATGGTAGACGAAGGTCATAACTCCTAGGAACTACTCATTTGGCACATTTAGAACCATCCATTGAAGTCTTCAAATTTATAGTTAAAGACAAATGCATGATCATAGCCTTTCAAGAGGGAATCCACCCATGTTACACCAACAATGATGAGAAAAAATCAATAGTTATGAGAGTAGGTATTGTGAATAGTGAAAGGATGCATGTTATAACCAAAATTTGTCATTTAAAGAAACTCAACTTTGCTACGCCTTTTAATATTAGAGTACATCGGATTATGAATAATCGATTTGTGACTATCTTAACTCTTAATTAAGTCATATTATCATTATTATATTGTTATCTAGTTAATTAAGTCGACCTAGGGCTTATATAGGGTTATCTAAGTTGGTCTGGGTGATATCCTAGGCATAAATAGGTATATATAAGAGGTTGTGAGTCCTATTTCATTAGCATATTGTGAATTGTGTTCTCATTGGAGATATTTGGAGGTTTACCCCTTCGAAGTGGCTTGTTATTCTCAACCATTATCAAGTATTTGCAACATATTTTCTATCATATTCTTCTATTGTGCAAGTTGTTTCATTACAAACTCATTGTGCATGAGGCACTCCCCTAGTGTTTGATAAGGTACTATAAGAAATAAAATTCTATAGCCATTTTTCCAATCTATGCTTCAATTTTATTTCTTAGTTATAGGAAAATTCTAATCAATATTTTCATTAGTAAAAATAGCTTTGTTTCTACACTTCGAGAATTGGAGAAGAATAGCAATTTTGCAAAATTCATAAGTTTAGCAATACAAAAAGGCTAGAGAGTTATATCCCTAAAAATAAAAATTCTCCATGAGAAGAACTCAAGATCAATATAATCAAAGAGGCTTTGAATCTATCATCCAACAAGTTAGGCCCAAGGTTTTGGTTTAGAAATAATTCTTAAAATTCTCAATTTTGGGTTATGCAAGAAATGTGGGTTGGGAACTCCCAAGATGGATAAGTTGCCAACTAAGAGGTAGATCTATATTATACAAGAACCATAAAAAATAAATTTAAGTTCAAACCAAGTTTGTCAAATCTATGAAGCATAAAAATCTAATTGCAATGGAAAATAGTAAAGACCCCAACATAGATTGAACTTAGAAAGAGCCAAAGAGGATAGAATAAGAATTTGATACAAAAGTCCAATAGGATAATGTTGAAGGTTGTATCATAATTCCAATGCTATTCTTTTCACCAAGCATGTGCTAACATCAAGCTAATCTCATGTAACATGGCATCAAGGGTAACCTCCCAAATTCATTGAATAGAAGATAAGTTTGAACTAAAACAACTTGTTTTTTTTGCAAAGTGGGCTAAGAGATCAATCTTTATAAGAATTGACATCCCTTATAGTGTGAATGCATTTCCTTAAAACATGTAGGGATATAATCCCAAGAGTCTTAGCTAAAGAAACTCGGAAGAAGTATTGATGAGAGAATACTACAAATTCTAGTCATCAAAGGACAAACCAATTTTGAAACCATCACTTGCCCACACATTTGAGATGGATTTATGCATTCAAAGAATCTATAAATGCTTTGAATGAAAAAATAATCATTGCTCTTGACCAATTAAAAAGTGATGAGAATGGACTAGAAACCAATACCCTTCAAACATTCTTGATATAAGGGGAGCATTGCTCATTAAAATTCCTAAGAATAATGCCCCAAGATTTAGAACCTTCAACAACTTTAAAGAGTCACTTATCGAATAGGGCTTGAATTTGCATGTAAAGCTCCAAAATTCCCATGCCACTTTTATCTTAAGGTAAGAGAATGTATCTCAAAAATCCTATAGAATCCATGATATTTATACCCATTGGACCATAAAAAATATCTTAATATTTTACCAAGACATTCATGGGAAATTTTTATGGTTCCAACATGAATAATTAGAAATGTGAATGGCCACCAAAACCTTAGTACAAGTCTAAATTTTTCTTTCCAATAAAAGAGGTTTTCAAATTCCAAAAAAAAATATTTCTCAATTATTTGCTTGATATATTTCTAAATTATAGTAGGAGACCCTTAAAATTCAAAAGGAATACTAAATAATTTAAACATTTTTTCATTTTCAATCATTTCTATTGAAAATATTTCAAACATGGTTATAGGGGAAAGAGGATCTCATGATAGCATTATATCTTGTGTCATTGTATGTTAGAATCACATACCAAACAAAAAGTATTGAGGTAATCCATAGCCTTATAGAGAGTTTCTTCACTGATACATTTTGACTCAAAATCTAGCAAAAGTTCATCGGAATTTCGATGAACTTTCATCAGAATTTCGACGATCTTTCGTCAGAATTATTTTGTCGATTTTTCGACGAACTTTGAAACGTCGAAATTCTGACCCAGCATAGTCGACTGGGTCAGAATTTCGACGTTTCAAAGTTCGTCGAAAAATTGACAAAATAATTTCGATGAAATTTCGTCTAAATTCCGACGAACTTTTGTCAGATTTTGAGTCAAAATTTATCAATGCTTGTTGCTATAATAATATAAAGAAAGAAGTTCCCATTGAAAATTTATTGGGTATAGGAAGGAAGGAAAACTCCCTTGGCCAAACCAAGAGAGGACTTGTGAGCAAGAAGGTTATTGGGTATAGGAAGAAAGGAAAACTCCCTTTACCAAACCAAGAGAGGACTTGTGAACAAGAAGGTAGTAGAAAGCTTGAACTAAAAGAACATACAAAGAAAGAGCTAATAGAAAACCTTGTCTAATAGAGTGAAAAATAATAAGGCTCTTAGAGAATATCCCACTAATAAAAATACAAAATAAGGCATCTAAGAATAAATTTTATATGTTCTAGTTTCTGCGGCGAGGAAAAAGTGGCATCTATTTGCATGTTGCAACAGGAAAGTTCAAGCAGTGGGGAGCTTTGGGTTCCATCGGATCTGTGTGCAAAGGGTATGGAGTTCTTTCCTCGTAACTATCGTATTTTCATTCCTATTAATCAATGGGAAATGCCCATTTCTGAGGAGATGGAGATGTTGAGCTACAATTGGTGTTTAAAGATCACTATTCAATCTTTACAAAGCATATAAAAAGGGTTGTTGGTGTTGAAATTATGGAGCCCAAAGCAAAAAGGTTGATTTATCCTTCTCAATTGTTATCAATTTTTATATCCAATCTTATGGACTTGTTATAAGATGTTTGGGTAGTGGAGTCTGTCACAAACAAAATTGTGAATGAAGAGTACTTACAAAATGGAATTCTTCACAAAGCCTGTCAAAGTTATGATTTCTGGAAAGGTCATGGATACGTAGGAGGGATTTTTCCTAGGCATTTCCTACGTCATAGAACAGATTTTCAAAAATTATATATTGCAATTAACAAAAGTTTGTCTCTGCAAAACTCAAGCTATATGCTAAATGTGCTCATAAATTATGCTGGGGGGTTTGCTTCTGAATTTGTTGACAAAGTAAAGGAGAAATCTCATGCCATCTTGGTGCTCCTCACACATGATCATGAGCTTCCAATGACAGTATCTTGCCAAGTACAAGTGCAATCAATTGGGAATAATCGACATCAGCCTGTGGGTGTTTAGTTTGAGCAAGAAACTGAAGTGGAAAGTGTTCGACTTGTGGATAACCGAGTTGGTCAGGTAATTACAGAAGAAGAAATTCACACAGTGGGGGTTCAAAATGAGCGTGTATCGTCATAGGTGAATGTGCAGCCAATGGGTGTTTATTTTCAGTTGTTGGGTGCTCCTATTGCTAGTGATTTCAACCTCAACGTACTACCACAGGGTCAGCTTATGGAAAGTCCTGTTGGGGAAGAGCATGGTGTTCTTTTTCCGCATGTGGGTGATCAAAATTCTGGAGAATCTTCTTGCAGCCTGGTTCATTTGGCGGGTCAGTGCAGTTGGGAAGGGCATGGTGGTTATATCTAGTCACAGGGTTTTCAAAATATTGGAGGGCCAAAGTTCAACAATTTCCTGCACGTATCTGGTTTTGAAGAGGAACAGTTTGTTGGCAAGTTAGAAGAGGCTCACGATGAAAACGATCAACCAGAACAGATGGACATTGAATAGCTAAGTGGGTATAATGGTTAGTTTTTTTGGAAACTAATAGGTCGTATGATGAAATATAAGGTGTTTTGGTTTAGTTGATAATAGTCGTCAAAAGTGCTTAGTAAGTCTTCCCGCCGGATATTATGAAATTTGGTAAAGGGTGCTTAGAAAATGTATTTGGATATTTAGGCCTAAGTTTTTTGGGTTGTTGCAAGTCTGTGGTGATGCAAATATGTCTATAACAGTCAACTCAAGATAGTATGTATTAAAAAAAAAGAACATATCATCTATTGTATATTTTAAATATTATTATAAATATATATATATGCAATATGTCTTTTGCTTAAAAATATATATATATATGGCTTGGAAAAAATATTCCCAAATCCTAAGGCCTTAAGTGTTACAAGAATGAAATGTCACTCAATGCAATCATTGGTATTCTCAAAGTTCAACTTCCAAAAAACAATTAATTTCTTAGAGGTTTTATTTGTAAGTAAGCTAAGGTAGCATAACAAACTCCTACACTAATT
>VDFB02296411.1:0-62211 GCA_007258455.2 Sequoia sempervirens | reverse complement strand
TCTCTGGTGTTTGGGAGAACATTTGAGTTATTAGGCAACAACTGAGTTTCCACTACTACTGGGGTTGAAGGGGTGAATGTGTGAAATCTAACTTCTGATGATTGTTTATTTCACAACTTAGGAATTTTTGCACATTTTGAAAATTCTACTACCTAGACCCCTAAATACTATTGAAAATGATGCAGAGTGGCAAGGGAAGCAACTTCCTTTTCAAAAGCTTCTCTCAAATACTCTATATACACACACCAACTTCACTATTCCTCTCAATAATTCAACTTGACCACTCAATTTGAATCACACAACCAAACATTTGAACAAGAATTGGGGATGATCTAAAAACTCTTCACACAACACAACATGACCAAACAAACAAACCTTGCACCCAAAAACATCCATTCTTCCATCGCTCCTACACAAGCCCATGCAACTTTGCAACATTCACCAATAGGACAGTCAAAATAAAAACTAATTAAAGGAATTAACTAGACAATGAATCATGGTTTTAGACTCCTAACACCATCCTCCATAATTTCCCAAAAGCATAGGATCAAACACCCAAAAAAATGTATCAAAAGATTGATTTACAAGCCATAAACAAGGCTTCACTAGGCCTGTACAAGGAATCTTTCAACTTGTCAAGGCACACCCCAACATCCCTAATTCCTTTAAAAGAATTAAACAAGTTCCCCAAGACCTATTCCATGCTTTCCATCTATTTCTAAATTAACTCATTAGTATTTATCTACCTCATCACCTATGTTGTCTATTTACGAATCCTTGAATGACATATATTTCATTTATTTTAATGGATACATTTTTGAGGAACTAATATTCATCTCATTACCATGCTATAGGTAAAATTATCTTCCATGCCAAAGAAACAAACAAGGAATAAATATCTAATAGATGAAGAGTATGAAACCTTCAAAGAACAAGAGAGAGAACAGGCGGCACCATATCGTGAAAAGAAGAAACTGGAAATGATTGACGAAAACAAGCCAATTGAAGAGGAACCTCAACCATAAAAAAGAGAAAAGAAATTGGTAGCACAAAGGGCATGAATGTGAAAGAGTCATGCTAGGATAGATGCATATACCATAGTTGGAGATACACCCTCTATCGCAAGTGAATACGAAGGGACACCATTAAGCACAAGCAAATATGGAGGGACACCATCTACCACAAGTATGGTTGGACACCATCCACCACATTTGAAGTTGAGAGTACATCATCATTCAGATTTGATGAAGAAGGTATGCCATTATCCCCACATGAACCTAAAGGTATGTCTTCTATTCCACCCTCAATTGAAGGTACGCAATCTAGCCCACCTCAATTAAATATTGATGAAATTGCTAAAGTTGAGATGTATGTGGAGAACACCACCTAGAATTTTGTATAGAAAGCCAAAGTTTTTGATTAATATTGATGAGGATATTTTGTATCACATGGAAGGTAAGATTCCAGAATGCACTTGTAGAAGATATGCTGATAAGATTTGGAAAATGTTCTTTGAAAGGATAAATGAGACCATAAGATGTCAACTATTTGTTCAAATGATGCGGGGTTTCAAGTATAGAAACATCATGAAGACTCTTGGGTTGAGAACATCAAATGCATCAAGTGAAAAAACTATTGTGAAGAATCTAATGGATGCTTATGAGAGTGTGGGTAAGACCTCATGCTCAAAGGATAGTAATTTCACCCGACATGTCATTACATCGACTTTGGTAAGATATCAAACAAAGAGATCTCGTCTCATTAAAAAGACAAGTGAACAAATGGGAATTAGTAGAAAAAAATTATCAAAAGCCATTCAAAGGTGGAAAAGAATTGAGGGCACTGATTCAAATGAATTATGGGAATTCTTGGGAAGACTGCCACATAAAGATAAAAAAGTTGTTGAAGCATTGAGAACACTAATTGAAGATTACTGGAAGAATAATACAAGGCCATCTTTGAATCAAAGGGATGTCGTAAGAAGGAGAATCGGTAGTCGGAACTATAAGCCACATCCAAAGCATTTTTTGGATATGACTCAAACCCAATTTTTTTGTAAATTTCAAACTGCTTATCCTAAAATTAGTATTTCTCAAAGATTTTTTGAAATGCTTAAACCTTTTTATGTCAATATAAATCACACATGCACTACTTGTTGTTGTAGACTACATATTGAATTCTCTAACCATTATGATGTTTATTGTGCTATATGTTTAGATTTGCATACTAACGATGTTTTGCAGGATTGTGGCATAGAAGTCCCACCAAAATCTTCAAGAGAGTTCTTATCAAAATATTTATGTCAAATAGAAGATGGCCAAATATTCTATAGGACAACATGCTTGGATGGTTCATGCGAGTGTTGCAGTGGTTTGCAACGAATGCCAGTATGTCAACATATGCAAAGCACATATGAGGTGGGACATAAAATAGTAGATTTTGGGAAGTATAAAATAGTGGCATATGCTACAAAAGATGGCTGGACACACAATCCAAGCTATTGAGAAGATTCCAGTGTATCAATTTATGTCCATGTTTTGTGAGAATCTAGTGTATGAGTATGCAAGGAATACACATAGAGCCCGATGGCTGGACACACAATTCAAGCTATGCAAGGACACCTTTCCAGTTGGAAACATAGTATTAGTGGTTGAATTTGTAGAGAACTACCTCTACAACCATAGTGTGAGGTGCAGTCACAGTATTACAACCCCACACAAGTTTTGATATTTGTGAACATAGCATTCATTTATGCAGCTGATAGTACAGAGGACCAAAAGAAGGTATTGAGGGAGGATCACTTTTATATTAGTGATGATCACACACATCTCCGCAGTAGTTCATGCAAGGTTGCTTCTAGATGTTCTATAGTACTTGGTTCGAGGCATAACATAATGGTCGACATATAATATGGTCGTGGATAACCGTGTAGCACAGCTCAAGAACGCTGCACATGTTCTACTTTAGTTGTGCATCATGCATCTCACTACGTGTGTTCAAATATATGTGGAAATTCTTTGTGAGGATGGGCATAGAAAGGTATATGATGGTGCGTGAGCATGCGTGAAAAGAGCATTAGCACAAGAAGAAAGTTAAAGTATAAATACAAGGCAAAGCTGATGTGATGCAAGTTCAACTACTGAGTGGGTGTAATGCTTCAATGGGTCTAGGTAATGAAGGTACATCTTTAGTTCATATATTTTTTTTGGTTGATGGATGATACTAACATTGCAAATTCATATGAGGATTGTTGTACACTAACAGGATCGAGTGAGTTGCACTCTTTCCTTAGCCCAAATGCAGGTTCATGGAGTATCGATACACGTAAGATGGCATGCTTTTGTTCTTCATGTACAATGCAAGCCTGGAATGATTGTGAGTCAGGGGAGTGGGTTGACAAATGGTTGACAAGTTATCTTAGCCTACTTCACAATGCCACCCCTTCTCGATGGAACTGTCCAACATAGATGGAATCATCAAATGACTTTGACCATGTATCAGATCTAGTTCAACCAGGTAATATATCTACTTGCTTAGTTTTTGAAATTCCATATTGCTATCTTACTTTGTACTGTATTCGTAATGTTGACTAATTTCAAGTGATTTTATCCACATATCAATGCAAGGCATGTTTATGCAGTTATTGCAAATGAAGAAAATGAAGAGGGAATAGACTATTACTTGTGTCATTGTGTTGAGGCCAAAAATAAATTGGAAACCCCAGTTATAGATGGAGAAAATGTCGAATACCCTACAGGCTTAGTTGTTGTTACTGGAACATGGCTTAGAAGGTACCCACATAGGGAGGCAGCAACATTGGTCAAGCTTGAGGACTTTGACACACATCATAAGATTCTCTTCATTACTCAAACCTTGTTGTGGCATCCAATGTTCATTTGAGAAAAATATGGGGTAGACCTTGAACAAGACCTTGTGGAAGGTCTGTGAGTCTGACCATGAAGCAATACTTGACACAATAAAGAGTAGAGTAGATTTGAATGGTTCATTGGATTAATTTGTAAGTATATGCAAAATGGTTCTTATTAATTTATACTTGTATCCATAGTAATTTGTTTGATTCCAATGCTATAATGTCTTATTTTACTTTTTGTATCTATAAGTAACCCGATAAACATTGAATGGTGTCCCCTTATAGAAAATGTAGATTTATGAGCCATCTAAGAGAATCTCAAGCATAAAAGCAATGCAACGTCTCTATTTTGATGATTTTCACAAATCTCAATTATGATTTTTACCCTTTACAAAAGTGTGTGCGAAGCTTGGTGAGGGAATTTCAACTTATTCATTTGAAGTTAACCTTATCATGAGCACCTATGATGTAGACATTATAGGAGCATCTTGAATTTCAAGATATTATAGATTCATGAGAGGTGTTATGTGCAATAGGTATCTTGGAACTCACAATGAAGATGTATGAGCAGGAGTGACTAAGTTGAGAGACTGCCATGCCTATATGTAAGTTCCTTCCATCTATTTTCATTTCATTTCTATTTTACGAGCTTACTTTTAAGGATTTTACTTTGGCATACATCCTGTGAATCAAACTAGTAAAATTGATTGGTCTCTCTCCCAAAAAATATTGATTTATGAGCTTCATCGAAGAGAATCTTAGCCAAAAAATCAATGCAACATCCTTATTTTGACGATCTTGAAAAATCTCAATTCTGATCTTTGAATCCATTATAAAAGAGCGTGTGAAGCTTTGCGAGGGAATATCAAGTTACTCATTTGAAGTTAACCTCTAAATGAGAACCTATGATGTAGACATTATAAAAAAATATCGAATGTATGAGTGACATTGTAAAATATCTGTGAGAACAGAGTACCTATGGCATTGAAATATTGAAATTTGGTGCAGGGGCACCAAGGTTATTGAACAAATTTGGTTCATGGAATTATTTTAAGTTAGTAAATTGTGTTTTGAGTAAATTGTCAATTGAATAAGGTCATATTACATGGTCAATTGATATATAATGTAAAAAGTCATGTTAGTTACAATCTCAATAGTTAGGCATGATTGGAAAGATGTAGAATCATTTGTAAAGGCTATATTTAAAGCCTCTTGATGGCTTGGACACAATGTAATTTTCGTGTAGGAGCACCTAGTCTCCTAGTTGCAAAATTTTACTTTTTGAAGTTTGATAGGTGGTCAATAGATTAGATTAAGGTATTTTGTGTTTATTTATGCTAAATAAGGTCAATAAAGACCATTTAAGGTGTATTTGGGTGAGTTTTTGAGTCTCAGTGGTCAAATGTGCAAAAAAATGCATTTTTGCTACAAAATTGTCAATATTTGAATTTGTAGCCTTTTGAAGGCAAATATTTGAATTTGGTTGTAAATGTGCAAGAATGAGGTCTAAGAGTTTGATATACCATTTAGAGAGCTTGGTTTTCATGGAGTTCCTTTCAAAGCCTCTGCTTTTATTGTTCCTATGGTAAACTGTTTGATAGAGTTGGTGGAATTACCTTTCTTAGTAATCACTATTAGTTCAAGATTGAGATTGTTAACCTTGAGAGAGTATGACTTGGGAAAAAGGCATTTGATATGGCTATTATTTTTAAAGACTTCAAGAGAGATGTACTCTGCATTGATTCCATTCCTCAATATTCACTTGATGGCATGAAGGAATGGCTGAACTCCATGGATATAAAGTATTATGAAAGCAAAATGAACTTGAATTGGTGGCCAATTTATTGAAGATGGTGGTTGGGAATTTTTGAATATGGAAGCTAGTGATTATGATTCTGATAATTCAAAAGAGTCAAAACAAGGATATATGAGTTCCCTCTAATGTAGAAGAGGAATCAAAATCAGATTTCATGTAGCCACCATCAAGAGTGTTACAAGCCAACAAGATGGAGGGAATTCTTATATAAGGATAATTTTCAATGTTGCAGGTACCAGATTTAATACCAACTACAATGGCAACATTGAAATTCCCTAGAAATATTTATGTTGAGGAAATTTCCTTTAGATGCAAGCATTCAAAGTACATCAACCATGTGGTACAAATTATTAAATCCTAGAGACGATCTGTAGCAATGAAAGAGTCTGAAAAGGCAGAGAGAGCTACACTGGTGACTCAAGAGAAACTTCAACTTTAAAAAAAAGGTCAATTAGGCTGGCAGATGTGTGGATCAGGCCAACATTTGGTGGAAGAGGAAGAAAGATGAATAGAACTATGGAGGCCCACCATAATAGATTTTAGTATTCAACCATGAGAGTAGATGAGAGCGCTGATATCATGTATCAAAACATTAAGCATGCATTCTTCCAACCAGTGGAGAAGGAGATGATTACTTTGCTTCATTTTCATTTGCATAAGCATATCAAGGCATGGAAACCAAGAAGACCAAGGATTTCTAGTTTTATGTGGAGGTAATGGATGTGGTCCAAACTTTAGGAGGGGCAAGAAGGTCAATGTATGATTGGTGCAGGAGCACCATTCAGTAGGTTTTGTTCATCAAGGCAAATAAGGAGTAGAATATAGGATTTTGAGTTTTGTATTAAAATAAGGTCTATGAGACCATTCTATTATGTATTTAGTCATATTTGAGCTGTATTAGGTGTTTAGGAGGTTGGGTTTTTCAAAAAGTGCAAAATGTTTAAAAATTGCAAAAATGTGCAAAATTTGCAAACTCAAACGTTGTAAAATTGCAAAATTTGCATTATGGAGGGAATGTGAAGAGTCAAACCAGTTAAAAGGTCATTTAGGAAGGTTAATAAGTTTTTAATTGGTGGGAAAGAGTTTAAAAACATTGAGAACTCGAATTGAAGGTTGGATTTTGTGATTTGAAGAAGCAAAAACAATAAAAACTTAGAATTTTCTAGAATTTTCTATATTTTCAGCTATTGCAGTAGATTGTATGGCCTGTATTTCAATTAGTTGATCCAAATTTATTGATATTTTCATATTAGATGTATTTACCTTTCTTTTGAATCCATTTAGAAGGTTTTCCATAACGTTTTGTGCATTTTATCATCAATTTACTAAAACCAGCCTGAACTTGTACATTTGAAGGTTTTCAGTCAACAATAAAAATGGCTTTTTGACCCATTCCTCTTTCTGTAGTCTCTTTAACTTGAGGAATGGGTATAAAATAACATTATTAAGGTTTCAGAATGATGTGTTAGTGCTGGGGAGGTTTGAAAGTGAGATGGGTGTGAAACCCATGTGTGTAAAAGTGAGTTTTCTTTAAGAAAAATGGTGGTTTTGAAGAGTCAAATTGTGTTTTTGTGTAGGGAAGTGTTATTTTATGATTGTTTGAGCTTGTGCAGGGTAGCACAAACTTGTTTGAGTAATTTTTAGGTTGTGATTAGCTTTGGAAGTATGATTTTCAATAAACCCCTAGGGTTTAGGCTACAATAGAGGGTTTTGTGGTAACTGATATTTGATTGTGGATTTTGAAGTTTTGACACCTTAGAATTGCTTCCCAAGAGTTGGTAAGGTTTGGATAAGTTTAGAGTATAGTCCCTTTGTAAAAGTGGCCTAATTGAGGCCTAAAAAGAGTGAAATTTTAGGTTTTGAAGGAGTTGTTACAAAGAAACTTATGGATCTGTGTTGATATGTTAAAAATATCAATAATGGGTCCCTGAATTGAGTTAGGTTGTGAACTAGAAGTGTGTGGTTGAGAATTTTTACCCGATTTAGTGGGTTTCCTATGTTACAAGGGAATAGTGTGATTTGGTTGAGAAAGAGTGAAATTGAGAACTTGGTGATCTAATACCTGGTTGGTTGTTGAATTTGTGATTAGTTGTGTTGTAGGACCTCCCCCAATTGCATCAATGATCTTGATGAAATTGAGGAAGAACAACAAGAGAGGGACAGGAAAAATAAAATCAATACAAAGTTTCAAGGATTTGTCAAGCGAGTAAGAGAGCTATGGGAGCAGCATCATCTAAAAGATTTTGAACTAGAGTTTGATATACCATTTAGAGAGCTTCATTTTCATGGATTTACTTTCAAAGCCTCTACTAGTGATTTTGATTCTGATAATTCAGAAGAGTCAGATCAAGGATATGAACCCTGTAATGTAGAAGAGGAATGAGAATCACTCTTCATGTTGCAGGTACCGACTTTAATACCAACTATAGTGGCAACATTGAAATTCCCTAACAGTATTTATGTAAAGGAAATTTCCTTTAGATGTAAGGATTCAAAGCACATCAACCATGTGGTACAAATGATTAAATCCAAGAGACGATTTGTAGCAATGAAAGAGTCTGAAAAGGAAAAGAGAGCTACATTGGTGACTCAGGAGAAACTTCAGCTTTCAAAAAAAAAGCCAATTAGGCTAGAAGACATGTGGATCAAGCCAAGATTTGGTGGAAGAGGAATAAAGATGACTGGAACTTTGGAGGCCCACCATACTGGATTTTGATATTCAATCATGAGAGCAAAAGAGGGAGTTGATCATCTTCCAGCCAGTGGAGAAGAAGATGATTACTTTGCTTCATTTTCATTTGCATAACCATAGCAAGGCATGGGAACCAAGAAGACCAAGGATGTCAAGTTTTATGTGGAGGTAATGGATGTGGTCCAAACTTTAGGAGGGGCAAGAAGGTTATCTTGTTTTTACTGCTGCTACCTACTTTCATAGTGTTCTTGGATTGAAGGGTTTCATGATGTAATTCGACCAATTCCACTTTTTGTGCCTATTGTAACTTGTGGAATGGGTCCTCTAACTTGTAAAATACATTCCTAACCTGATTATAATGTTGTGGAGTCAAGGTTGGGTGTTTGGGATGATGTTCTAGGGCTGCAGCAGGGTATTTTCATGATGAGAATGAGGGTTTCAAGTGGTGTTTTGACAAAAAGTGGGAAGGACTATCCATGTAATGTATTATTCACCATGTGTAGGGTCTGGTAAGTGTGTTTGGTGCTTTGTTTGGGTATGGCAGGTGCGGGAGATAGGAGTTTCATTAAAAACCCAAGTATTTTGCTTGCAATAGAGGGTTTGGTGTATTAGGGGTTTAGAGGTCTTGGACCTAGAAAAAAATCATGGAATTGGAGGTTTTGACACATAACATACTACTGTTTTAGGAGTTTGAGTGAAGATCTAGTGTTTAAAAGGTTGTCTCTTTGTAAATAGGGCTAATTTAGTAGCCTTTATGCAAGGTGGTCTATTGGATCTTAATGATGGTACAAAGAAACATGGTATGATATCTTGGGAATTTGTCTTAGGGTCTATGTTAAAGCTTGATTGATGTTTGGTTGGCCATTGGATGACCTCTAAAAGATAAGCCCATTTGATGAGATTTGGAGACTATAAGTTAGGCAAGGGTTTGTTGAAAACCCATACTCAAAACTTCCCATAGCCAAACAAAGCCTAAAACACATTAAAAAAGGTTTGCATAAGCTTAAAAGTTCAAGAGATATCGTTGCCCCCAAATATTTCTTCAAACCCTAGCAGTAAACCACCATTTTGCACTAAAAAATGCACCATTTGACATCTAGGGAATCACCTAAAAAATCTCTATTCGCCTCCCTTGTGCACAAAACTATGTAAACATGTTTTATAACCATAACTAAGCCTTTCCATTGAGTTATAGAAGCATACAATGGGTGAAAGGTTTAATATGACATTTTAATGAACTCAAAACCCTTAAAACATGGTATACAAACCGACCCTCAGTAATTGGCTTCTAAAATGCAAAAAATCACTTGAAATCCAACCAAACCAAAACTAAAACAGAGTTAAGTCTACTTCCCACCAAATTCCATCGAAAATAGAGCACAATCACCCTATACGAAACCGTACAGTTCAATGAAAGATCAAATCCCAAAGTGCAAAAGGGTAGCAATCTTTGATGGGGTATTACTTGGACACCATGGTGCTTATGAAATATTTGTTTGAACCTATGGGATCATGTTGGGGCCATCTACAATAACCTCTCTCAGTTTTTATTATCTCAGAGTGGTTTTCTCATGGTTTCCAGTTTTTAGTTGATGGAAAAAGTGTCAAATGCAAGTAGTGAAAAGTTGCAAAGTGGTGCAAATTTCATTATGCAACTCGTGTGACCAAATAGACTATTCCAATGTGTCTGAATAGGTATGTTTACACTAGGAATGGTCCTCTTTCGCACCCAAACACACAGAATCGCTTCAAGCTACGTTCAACCAGATCGATCCCTTAAGGGTCCAAAGTGCAAAATGGCTGCAAACTTCAGTATGCTAGAACTTGGATACCATTATTCTTAAAAACTTCTCTTCTAATCCTATGAGATCATGTTGGGCCCTTCTACAATAAAATCTCTCAGTTTTTGTTATCTTGGAGTGGTTTTTCTGTGGTGTCCAGTTTTCAATTGATGGAAAAAGTGTCAAATAAAAGTAGTGAAAAGTTGTAAAGTGGTGCAACTTTCATTCTGCAACTCGTGTGACCAAACGAACTGTTCCAACATGTTTGAATAGGTATGTTTACACTAGGAATGGTCCTCTTTTGCACCCAAACATGTGGAATCACTCTGAGCTATGTTCAACCAGATCGATCGCTTAAGGGTCCAAAGTGAAAAATGGTTGCAAACTTTAACATGCTATTACTCAGATATCGTGATGCTTAGAAAATTATCATCTAATTATATGGGATTGTGTTGGGCCCCTCTACAATAACCTCTCATAATTTTTTTTATCTCCAAGTGGTTTTCCTGTGGTGTCCAGTTTTCAGTTGATGGAAAAAGTGTCAAATGGAAGCAATGGAAAGTTGCAAAGTGGTGCAACTTTCGTTCTGCAACTCGTGTGACTAAAAAAATAGTTCCAACATGTTTGAATAGGTATTTTTACGCTAGGCATGGTCCTATTTCACACCCAAACACACGGAATTGCTCTAGCTACGTTCAACCGGATCGATCCCTTAAGAGTCCAAAGTGCAAAATAGCTGAAAACTTCAACATGCTGTTACTTGGATACCGTGATGCTTAAAAGTTTCTCATATGATCCTATGGGATCATGTTGGGACCCTCTACAATAAACTCTCAATTTTTTTTTATCTCAGAGTGGTTTTCCTGTGGTGTCTAGTTTTTAGTTGATGGAAAAAGTGTCAAATGGAAGTAGTGGAAAGTTGCACAGTGGTGCAACTTTCGTTCTGCAACTCATGTGACCAAAAAAATATTCCAACGCATCCAAAAAGGTATTTTTATACTAGGAATGGTCCTCTTTCACACCCAAACATGCGGAATCGCTCTGAGCTACATTCAACCGGATCGATCCCTTAAGGGTCTAAAGTGCAAAATGGCTGCAAACTTCAGCATGATGTTACTCAGATACTGTGATGCTTAGAAAATTCTCATATGGTCCTATGGGTTGTGTTGGGCCCCTCTACAATAACCTCTCTCAATTTTTATTATCTCAGAGTAGTTTTTCTATGGTGTCCAGTTTTCAGTTGATGGAAAAAGTGTCAAATGGAAGTAGTGGAAAGTTACAAAGTGGTGCAACTTTCGTTCTGCAACTCATGTGACCAAACAAACTATTCCAACGTGTCTAAATATGTATGTTTACATTAGGAATGGTTCTCTTTCGCATCCAAACACGCAGAATCACTCTGAGCTACGTTCAACTAGATCGATCCCTTAAGGGTCCAAAGTGCAAAATGGCTGCAAACTTCAGCATGTTGTTACTCAGATATTGTGATGCTTAGAAACATTTTTTCTAATCCTATGGGATCATGTTGGGCCCCTCTACAATAACCTCTCTCAGTTTTTGTTAGCTCAGAGTGGTTTTTCTGTGGTGTCCAGTTTTTAGTTGATAGAAAAAGTGTCAAATGAAAGCAGTGGAAAGTTGCAAAGTGGTGCAACTTTTGTTCTGCGATTCATGTGACCAAAAAAACTATTTCAACATGTAGGAATAGGTATGTTTACGCTATACATGGTCCTCTTTCACACCCAAACACACAAAATCACTCTGAGCTACGTTCAACCGGATCGATCCCTTAAGGGTTAGAGTGTAATATGTTGAAATAGGCCATTCCATTTATTGTTTAGGCTGTGTCTCAGTGATATGGGCCTGATATAAGTAGGATAGGGAGTATGAATAAGAAAATAGCATTGGTAAAGACATTGGAAGAGATTACTAACGTTGCCCATGTTCAAAATTCAAAAATGAGGCCCCTTAAAAGCAAGCCTAGAAGAGGTGAAAAGAAGAAATTGCTTGAAAATAAGTTAGAATAGGTTGGAAATAGGGTGAGGTTGTGGAGTTTGATGTGTTCAAAAGGTCTACAAGGATAGTGGAGGTCAAAAATATGTTATGGCATGATGCCCTAGTTTGGAAAATAGGGGTTTTGAATGAAAAAGAGATGTTTGAGGGAGTAAAAGTGGGTAAAGTGAAGAGGCGGCTTAATTTGGTGGTCAATTAAGTTTGTGTAGGAAAAATGAAGAGTGTTGGAATAGGTTTTGAGGTTCGGGTTCGGGTTCAGGGGTTCGGTTCGCCGGTTAGGCCAAATTTTTTTGGAGGGGGTTTGGTTTGTTTTGGGTTCGTTGGTACAAAAATCATGTATAATATATATATATATATATATATGCAACCTAGAAGCATGCATTAGGATTAGAATATCGCATAACATCATATAAACAACAAAACCACTATAAACTTGATTGTCATTTAAAACATGCATCATAAATATTCATCGTTGAAACTTGAATTGTGGTAGCTTGATATATAGAGTCTATTTATGCTAGGGTTCAATTTGTATGATTTTGAAAAAAGAAGCCAAATGAGTAGAGTTATCAACGTTCTTCATAAATCATAAGAATTTGTTCAGTACACTAGCCATTTTGATGTCTTCTTGTAGTCTCAAATATTATTTTGTATCATTGTTACATTGGTCTTGAGAGTGGTAGCTTAATGTAGCTCCACAATACAAAATTTGGTTTTTGTGTAGTGTAACAATGGCATAGGTAGATTTTTCTTTCAAAGAACCAAAGGGTGAGTGCACAATTGAAGTGTATAAAAACATATATTTTTGTAATATCAAGGATACTTTTTGAAACTTCCATGCATTGTTAATCTAAAAGGAAAAGTATTATACATATCCTTTGCTTAATTGAGTTGTTCCAATCAAAGGATTAAATATATTGGAATCTTTTTATCAATTATTTCATAGAATACCAATTGAAAACTATTTTTTTGATTTTAGATAAAGTTGTTTACCATCAATCAATTAATTTATTCAAGACAAACCATGAAGGACAACAATGATCAATGCTATGGCTAACCAATTAATAAGTATACACGTGAATAAGTCAAACATGTACATGTGAATAAGGGAAGCACAAGTAGTCACAAACACATATTTCTTGATGTATACGCACGAATACATGGTATACACAACTTAATACAAAGTATATGTGTATCAATGGGTATTTTTCAGGTATGGTTAGCAGATTAGATCAATAATATAAAACCCAAAGAAACTATAGAGCACAATGAAAGCAAATAAAAGAAAGATTATACTAGTTATTCATTGAAGCTTCCATGATTTATCTCCATAGCACCTTCTAGGTCACAATGATCGTATGATTATTTCCCTCAGATTTGTGTGTGTGAGCAATTGACTATGACTATGTCCTATGCAAGTTTTGAAGGATTTGAATGACATAAGACTATGCCTATGACTATGACAAATGACTATACCTATGACAAGTAATCAAATTCAATAAACTAAAATGCCGAGTATGCAATTAATATCTAAGCATAAATATGTCAGAATAACGATTTGGTCCCGAGAATGTGAGCAAATTGGCATTTTATAGAAAATGCAATTTTGGACAGACGGACAAGATTAAAAGCTGACAAAACCTAAAATCAGTGGACGAGATTTCATGTGACAATCCCTAATTAGGGTTAGGGAAAAATTATTAAATGAGTGGTCAAGATGTCATTTGAGAAAATTGAATCAACGATTGAGAATAAATGTGATAATTAGTCTAAAAGATAAAGACCTTCGAAATCAAGAAGATAAAGACTGCTTGATTTGTAAGATTTGAAAAATCAATAAGATAAGAGTTGAACTGAAAAGCAAATTTGGAAAATCAAGAATTTACTCAATTACTTGATTTTTGGAAGAAGATTACCATTTTGAATTAAATTAATTCAAAATATGGATTTTGTGTGACACTAAATAATAGATTTTTAGATTATTTACTAAAATGAAGTGACAGTTAATAAAGCAAGATCATTTTAAATAATTAATTTTATTTAAAATGAGGGAAATGTCAAATTAGGTAATTAAATAATTAAACATAATTATTTAATTTAGAGGATTATGACCGATAATTAAAAAAAAAAAATTAATTTAATTATGAGAATTAGTGACATATTAAATAAATAAATAAAATTGATTTATTTAATAATCGGGAAGACATAAATGAATAAAGGTAATTAAGCAAATTAAGAAATTTATTTAATTATGGGAAGACTTAGACAATTAATGACATATTTAATAAATAAATAAAATTTATTTATTTAATAATCATGAAGAATAACAAGACATGAATTAATTAAATAATTATGAATTATTTAATTAATAGTCGAATGTGGACTAAGGACATAATTAAAATGTCATAATTATGCTAGGATGAAAGTGGTAAAACAAAGCTTGCAGGCCTAGGTCGTTTCTAAGTGTCTACAATATGCATGAATACAAGGTATACACATGAAAATGCGTAAGTCACTTGAAGTATACATTGGAATAGATGTAAGTAACAATGAATACACATACATTGTAAAGTATACACTTGAATACACGTAACTCATATCTATTGAACCATGAATTTATAACATGCAAATATGGACACCATCAATAAAAAATATTTGTATTAACCAAATAGCCACGTACACATATATCAATATATGTCGATATAAGTATAAAATATAGGTACAAAATAGCCATACAGGCTTATGAGAATGCCATATAGGCATATAATGTCAAATATATCCAATACAAAATATGTACAAAACTGCCATGTAGGTATACAACAAAGGGCTCTGGAATCAAAAGTCATTTTTCTCCAGGCTCTCGAAATAAACTCTTGCCCTTTGCTAGTTGATTAGATGGCGATAGGTTTGTCACTCGTTTCGGCTACACTCGAGGAGTGCTCTTGTTGCTCCTCCTACTAGTGTTAAGCTCTTGGTGAAGTTTTAACTGTTACAATTTAAGAAGTAAAGACATTAATATATAGAAATTACATTATTAAAAATGATATATTTAAAAAAATAATCATTTACGACCATCTCACAATCACTCTCCATGAGGGAAATATTCGCACTCCGATGCTAAGGTGTACTCAAGCCCTGTATGAACCATCTAAATATAAATTAGACTATGAATCAATAATTTGGTTTGATTTTTCACTCGAACTAACATCTATAACAACAAATGTAAATTGAAATTTAGTAATTTGCTTCATACCTCCCTTGTCAAAGTTATCAAGGATTGTATAGCGGATGAAACACCGATATCCATTTCCCTCGTAACATTTGGAGGTGTTTCCACAACCAACATCTGAAAATAAAACAAAACATTATTTAATCACAAAAAAGTTACAATAGCGATCCACGTCATGACTTATAGTGTATGAGATCTAATGAACAAAATTTTGAGTACTTATTAAACTATATATTTCTGATTATCATGCTTACTATTTTCCCTATCCATATCTTGTTTGAAAGGATGTGTTTTTAGTATTTTACCCATATCAACAATCCACTGAATCGTTTGATTAAATGCTTTCATAGACATGTACGATAAATGTGGTGGAATAGAGAAGACAACTTGAACTATTTGAAAAAATGCCTCAAAAGAAATGGGGTCTCATGGTGATGGAATGCCATTACAAACAAATGCACGTCATGGCATTCCATCACCATAAGAACACATTTATTTTAGGCATTTTTTCAAAAAGTTCATTTCCTTCTCTATGGTAAATTATTGCTTACTGTTATGCTTTGATAGATATTTTTCCAAGCATCCATAGTTTGTTGGAAAGCACCTATTTTAGGCTTTTAGCCATAAAAACAAGGAAGCACAAGTAGTTTGATAAAATTATTTCTAGTGCACATGTATGAAAAATGTGGTATCATAGAAAAGTTGGGGAGCATTTTAAAGAAATGCCTCAAATAAATGTGGTCTGATGGTGATGGAATGGAATTCATCGTGCCATGAGACCACATTTCTTTGAGGCATTTTTTGAAACCACTAACTGCCTTGTCTATGCTATTGCTTACTATTATGGTTTCATTGATTTTTTCCAAGCATCCATAGTTTGTCGTGCAGGTGCACCTTTGCAAGCACATGCCTCCATGTGAAGAAATTGCATCAAGTTGCTTATGTTGATTTTCTAAACAAATATATATTGAAGTTGAAATTTTTTCATCTATCAACATCTAGTTATTTGTTATGGAATGTGAAGTAATGCTTTGAGTTTGAATGATGTGCAATGCAACATAACCAATGATATGAATATAAACTACACAAATCTATTAAGTACAATTCATTAGTTAAACTCTTTATTCTATTACCTGCATGAAGGTTTGAGTAAATCCACTGGCACTAGGAGGTGTTCCCTCGAAACCTCCAATATTACCCTGTTCAACGTCCAAAATCACATATTAAAATACCATTCGTAAAACAATGCTATTAACATGTAATAAATTTATAATTGTTTACTAGTTACATACCCTACTGATAGGTGTACTGCAGAAATAAGTAGGTGGAGGGCCGGTGTATCCAGTCTCAACACTGTGACCTTGCAATTTTATTAAAATCATAAAACTAAATTAGTTAATATTGCATTTCAAAATCAAAATTTAATAAATTAAATTCAATGAACATGCTAACTTTTACCCAAGTATCAATTCCATATGCATCATGTAAAATGTTAGCCACCCTCTCCATCTCTATAGCTACATACAGATCCTCTGCAATAGCCTCCTGAGTGCCGGTGGGGTCATATGAACAAGTCACCCTGCAAGATTGACACACATGGGTTCGAAGGCCACCACTCGAAGACTCCCCTGCATGGCACTATACAATAGGGCTAGTATGATGGATGACACTTTGGGTCAAAGTGCTGATCACCTGCAATGTCTCTACGTCGACACTCTCCTTCGTGATGGAAGGCATAACAACTCGCTCACGAGGCGGCCTAGCGAGAGCTTGTCTCCCTTTCTGCTTAGGATCGGCTGTGCACTGGGCCTATCCTAATATGACCCCCTCCTCTCCCCTGGAAGTCCCTCATATCAAAATAATTTGGGATTTTGTTCAATATGAACTCACTGTATAGTTTCCTAAGAAAATACTGGGGGACTTCACAATTGTTGCACGGCGGTCATCAAAGACCATGTACCACCTATCATAAAAATGGTTCCTAATCTCTTGGTGGTGACACCAATGAATAGGAAACCTCTTCACATTGAGGGTAAGATTTTGATTTGTGCATGGGTCAGTGAATAATGAACATAAATCACCTTTTGTAATTTTTAAATCCTTTACTTATTTATATGATAGTTTATCTGCATAATATGCCCTAGCCGCTTGCCTCCTATCTTGCCATCTAGTTATTTGTTTGCTAATTAAATCCACATTTTTTAATATATCTTTCAATTAATTTGTGAGGGTCATTCTTTCTATGGTTGAACCATTTGGATCACTCAACCTACTAATAAAATCCTCAATTTTTTTTTCTTGCTCTTAATCTCACTCATTAAATTTTGTTGAGTGCCAGGAGGGTGTTGAGGGATTGGTGGAGGAGGTTGTTGTTGAGGTTGATTTTCTTGTTTAGGATTTGGTTGCTCTTCTTGTTGAGGATTTTGTGGGTTTGTGGGTTCATTTGCATCTCCTACAAATTCAAAAATTTATATATCAAATATAACCTTAAACTAACAAAATCAACCTAAAACTAAGAAATTCAAAACAAATAGCAAACAATACTTACCCCTCCCACCTCTTTGTCGTTGTGGCACCATCCTTGCAAAGAAATAGCAACCGTTGTTGAATATTTTTTCTCAATCCCTCCTTCTAGAATGTGAGCACAAAAATGAGGATTTTTGGCCGCGGGCAGAGTAGAAGAACAGTCAACATAAAATGAATCACTTTCACTTTTTTTTTTGCTTTTAAATTGACATAACACAAGAATGTTATAACACACTCACGTTATGAGTTTTCAATTTTTTTTTTGAACTTGGCCACCAAATTGTAACCCAACTTCATGCACCCGCCTAGAGGGAACTCATCCTTAGACAAGTCAAACTGAAAACTTTGAAGTTTAGGCACAAAAGGGACATGAGCAGCCAAAAAATTGCCACCATGTTGTTTCTCATCAGAACTACAAGCAACATGCTTGGAGTCCTCAATGTTGATGCATACCTCATCAACACATCCATTCAAATCATGGCACATGTTATGTGAAGAGTTATAATCTTCAATTTGCCTCTCTTTTTCATGTTCTTTACAATGTGTTGAAGTAAATGTGTCAAGAAAAATAGAATGATGACACACATCTAGGGAACTTATCTCAGCAACATCATTTTTCCATGAAAAAATTGAAGCCCACTGCTCATGAAGAAGACTATGAGCTTCCACCCCTAAAAAAAAATCTTCATATTTATCCATATGATCCATACAATCATACTCCTCAGGTGCAGACTCATCATAAATAACATCACCAGCTATAGAAACATTTATTTCTTTCTTTTCATTTTCACCTATAGCTATATCTATGATATCCTCATGCAAAAAAATAGTGGCAACTTCAAAACCAAAACCAGGGACAAAAGAAGGTTTGAAATCAAATAAGGGAACAACCTCTTGTTCATTACCCATAATAGACACATCTTCTTCTCCCTACTACTACAAAGACTAGTAGAGTCATATCACATACTATCAAACTGGAAATCATCATTAGACGCATCATTGTTGCTCTCTTCCAGTTGAAAGTCACCACACAAACCATCACACTCATCTGATATAGAGAGAAATTTCTCTTTCTCCATTGTTTCAACATCAGTAAGAGGTACATCTGCACTAAATTATTCTATGGGCTGCTCAAAAGAAGAATCATTGAAATCCAACCATCAATGTCTCCAAATCCTAAAGGCTTCCATCATTGTGGCATTGTACTCATACCTAGCTCAAGTCTCTCATAAAATAAATCAACACATGCTAATTCATATGGCCTTTTTGAGTCTAGTATAGCAAACCATCATTCCATAAACTTGCCATGAAAATCAGATGGGGACTCATCTCCATATCTCTCTATATTCCAAAATGCATCTAGAGGTGAGAAATTTTCAACCTCAGATTCATATTCTTATTCACTTTCCTAGTTGTGCAAAGAACTACCATTAGACATATGACTACTATTCACCTCACCAAATTGATCAATGAATAATTATTTAAAATTATGCCATGAACAAATAGAATGCAAAGGCAGATTACAAAACTAGTCCTTAGCATCATCTTCTAAAGTTATTACAAATAACATCATGACAATGTCCTCTTCTTCTATCTGGCCTTCTACCAAAAAATCAGTGAAATCTTTCCAATGCTTTGATGCTGATTCATCTAAAATTCCTCTAAACTTAGGAAAATATATTTTTTATTTCCCATGGAACAGAATGTGGATAACCATGAATTTTACTGCAATCTAAAGGGTTATATATCTCCAAAGAAAAAGGTTTTATTTGAGGATATGACTTTGGTTCACACATTACAGAATAGCTAGTAGAGGGGGAATCCATTTGATGATACATTTTAAATCTTAACCCTCTACAACTAGTGATAGAATATCCAAATTCTCTTTTCCCTTTTGAACTAGTGCCTTAAAGCACTGAATAAGGGACAATATTTATCAAAACTTGTAGACCATACAAAATGTTGCAAAAAATACCTAAGAACTATTGCAACCAAATCTTATGATGATATGGAATATTTTGTAGAGTTGCCACCTCTTTGAAACAGTAAAATATCTTCAAGCAGCAGAGAGTTCCTTCCAATATCAATAAATTTCTGAGTTCTCTCCACCAGTAGAGCACCAGACTTCAAGAAAACACTAGAAACATTGCAACAACCTCCTTCTTCAAGTATGCAAGTCCCTTTGTGAATCTCTATCTTCCTCAATAAGGCAGAGAATATTTGTAAGTGATCAACTAGAGATTCATGCACTTATCTTTATCTTCTTTAGAGCATGTGTTTCACAAAGAGGTAGAGCATATATTCAATTTCTCACCCAAAAATTTCTTCTTTTCTCCCCAGTGTCACCAATCTATTGGCTCGAATGACTCAATTGATAAGATCATTTGTTGCAACCAATATTCTGAGTTTATCACTAGCAAAGTCACCAATCTATTGGATGTTCAAGCTGATGGTCTAGCATCTCCTAAAGGGTAGCTACTCCTTATACTCAAAGACCCTAGGTCAGTGGCCAATGAATAGGAGATGATTGATTGGAAAGCCTCTCCTCTGCACTTTAGGCTCTACAAGACCAAGGTGGGTATCCCTATAAATTAATGTAGATCATCACACTACAAAGGTGGAAGGAATTCAATGGGATAAATCATCTACACAACCTTCACTATTGGAAATGGCTTGTGGTAGTGTGGAAAGGGAAAACATCAAAGCAAATCTAAACTAAGAAAGCAAGAAATGTTTTAAATTGAAAGATTTTTTATTCTTCCCTAGCTTCATACTCAGTGAATGTCCTTGACCAATGTTGAATCCACATGGAGTCAGGAATGAAATAAACTCCTACAATAGACCAACCATGTATTCTCATAACCCTACTACCTTGCAGTAGGAAACCAACAAAAGTACAATTAGCATGTTACTTAGTCATCCACACTACACTACATCACCCTCATTATCTCTATATGCAAGAAATTACACCACTCCTTGAATGATAGGCGAACATAAACATAACTCAAACAACAAATGTATTTGAAGCATCGACATAACCCTTGATTATATTGATTCAAATGATAATGCGTACAATATTTGGAGAACATATAGATTGACATATATAATGAAGCAGAATACAAATTTTGTATGGTGGTCATTTGTTGTTATTCAGAGCATAGCTCATTACATTCCCTATATATGTCCAAAGGACTTACCCAATTTGACTTGACTCAAAGCAAAGAATTATAGAAAGCATAGAAACAAATTCTGGTAGGGAAACACTACACTAGACCACTCAGGTTGGAGAGTAGAAGTCTAAACCCAAATAAAAACAAGAAAATTTTCATTTATAGTGTAGGAATAACTTAGAATTTGAATTCAAACCCTAACCCTAACTCAATCGGAGTTTCCAAAAGATTAAATTTTATTATATTTCAAACATGAAGAATTCCCCCAAAACTAAAGCAACAACTGGCCATAAAGGCCTCTAACACCTCGAGCACACTCCAGTAGGTTCATGAATGTAGGCATGGTACTCCCGAGAAATCCATGATCATAGTTTGAAAGAACATACCCTAACATTGATTTCATTCTCTACAACACATTAGGACATTAATGGTGCCACTCAATAATAAATTCTGCTTGGGAGAAGCAAAAATCTGATTTGTATCTATCTTGAGTCGATCCTAGTAGTTGGTTGCATATATGCCATTTCCTTCAAAGTCATTTCCTACGAACAGGAGTACTAACCGTTAGGGAATCACACTTTGAATTATGGTCATTGATCCATTTGACCCAAGCCAAGATCAAAAAATCCATCACTCACTGCCCATTACTTTAAAATATGACCATCAAATTAACGATCATTCAAATCTCCACCATTGATCGATCATATCGCTCCATCGTTGGGACACCCATTATAATCTCACTGATGGAACAAAGTCACACCGATGAGAAAGCCATCGAACCATATCTAGGACACCAAATTCACTCTCATCGATAGGGAATTGTCCCACCGACACCATTCGCTACCACCTTTAACATGTCCTACCAGATACACATGTCACCAGCATGACTCACAACAATGATGTGAGTCATCCAATTAGGCAATCAAATTTCACCACATGTTGGCCCTTATCATCATCCTCACTCATTGACTATACCATCAATGCATGTCAAACTTACTGGGTCCCTTAGTCAACATTGCCTTCACATGGCCATGCCAGAGAGACATTGAAAAAGGTCTCATCGATGCAATACAGTCTCATTGACAACACTTCCATACTCATTATTGCTCCATCAAGGCGACTTCTCCTAGACTCGCCGATACATCAATGTCTCACTGATAAAGATGGCCATCGGTCTATTGAAGAGACATGGATGAAACTCTTCCTAACACCATATTGTATCATCGATAAATATCCATAGTCCTTCCATCACTATGTCAAAGAGACATAGCCCATTCTCTCGCCAACCACACACTGTCACACCGACAAAGATCTCCTTACTCCTTATCGCTCCATCAGTGAGTCGCTAAAAGTATAAACATAAGAACCTCTAGTCAGAGGTTGCAAAATTTTGAGAACCAACAATATGTTGGCCAAGGGCCCACCACCACAAGGCCATCAGGTCCCACTTTTCTTTTTACTTCATCACCCCATCGAAGAGACTAGCTCCATAGTCCTGGCGTTATCACTTTGTCCACCCAATGAAGGGTATTATCATTGCATCAAAGGGAATGCATTGAAACTCTCACCGATGCCATCTAGTCTTGCCAATACCAAAATATTTCCAAGTTGAAAAAAGACCAAACTTCAGAACCACATGTCAGGAAGTTATGAAAATCTAGAACTCCATGACATAGGTTTGAAAAACTTGAAAACCCAAGACTTGGAAAAATGACAAAACATTTGAAATGGCCACGGATTTTAAAAGTACCACCACAAAACATGATGAAAATTGGAAGGAAAGATCCATTTATTACATTAGCAGGACCTTGGTTGGCTATTAAATGAACTATTCATCCATTGAGAAAGCCTGCTTAGCATTAGTTTTTGCTTCAAAAAAATTTAGATTCTACATGCTGTCACATCAAATTAAGCTTATTGCGAAGATTGATGCATTGAAATACCTATTATCCAAAGCAATTCTAAGTGGGAAAATGGCCAAATGGGTAATGATCTTAACTAAATTTGACATAGAGTATGTGGTGCACAAGGCAATCAAAGGACAAGTGATCACATACCAACTAGTAGAGGCACCTATCTATACAAAGAATCCATTGATATCTAAATTCCTAGATGAATTAGTATTCCTTTTCAATACAACAAATTAGTGGAAGATGTACTTGGATGGATCATTCACCCAACATGGATCAGGAATGGGTATTCCTTTCATCACCCCTCAAGGCGATTTCATCCCAAAGTCATATAGGTTATCATTTCCATTTACTAACAACATTTCTAAGTACAAAGCCCTAATCACAGGTCTAAGAATAGCATTTCAATGGTATATACAAGAAATGAAAGTATATGGAGACTCACAACTAGTTATCAACCAAGTTAATGACAACTACCATACTAAAGACAATAAGCTTACTCCTTACAAGAAGATGGCAGAGAGTCTCAAGGACCTTTTCATAGATATAAATTTTGAGTAGATTCCTCACATGAACAACAAAGCAAAAAATGATATGGCAACAATCACATCTTTGTTAGACATGCAGAACAACATCCTTCAATGTGAATTCTTGGTAGAACTTCTCATACCAACTTTCAAAATATCAAAATCAAAATTTGTGTGTGTCATTGTTGGTCCTGGATAACCGTGGTATCATGACATATTCACCTACCTAAGTAGAGGAACACTCCCATCCGATATCACCTCGAACCTTAAAAATACCTTTGGTAAAAAGGTATCCCGATTTGTGATCCTAGTTGATACCCTTTACCATCAAAGCATCAAAGGGACATTACTACGATGTCTTAATCAAGAGGAATATTTGACTGCTTTAACAAAAGTACATGATGGCATATGTGGTTCCCATTCTAGTGGTATGAATTTAGCTAAGTAACTATTGAGGACGGGGTACTACTAGCCAACCATGGAAAGATAATCCCATCAGTATGTGCAGAAGTGTGTCTAGTGTCAACAACATGGAGATTTGATCCATGCTCCAGCTCAAGAGTTACAAAAAATGGTCACGCCTTGGCCTTATTGCAATGGGGGCTTGACCTAATAGGAAAGTTTACACCAACCTCATCCAATGGCAACAAGTTTATCATAATATCCACTGAGTATTTTATCAAGTGGGTCGAAGCCATTCCTATGACCTACATAATAGGGAAGCAAATTGCCAAGTTTATCCTGAATTACCTAATCTACTGTTATGGTGTTCCACAAACCCTTATCTCAGACAATGGAACACCCTTCAAGAATCAGGATGTGAAAGAGCTATGTCAAAGATTCAACATCCAACACTGATTCTCTACCCTATATTACCCCCAGGGCAATGGTCAAGCCGAGGGTACAGACAAGACCATTATGTAGATCCTAAAGAAAATGATCAATAAAGCTATCCATGACTGGCATCTATAGTTAAATCCCACTCTTTGGGCCTATCGAACCAGTATCCGCATGCCAACAGGTGCAACCCTTTTCTCCTTGGTCTATGGATCAAAAGCCATTTTACCTATTGAGGTTGAGCTTCCATCATTGCGAGTGTCACTATAGAACCTAATCACTAATGAAGAGTACAAAGTATCTTGGTGGAACAAGCTAGAATTCTTGGATGAGCGTCATCTTAATGCTCTTAATCACTTGCAAGTATATTAAAACCAACTAAAATGAAGCTATAACAAGAAGATCAAATGTTGGTATTTCCAGGTAGGGAATCTTGTCCTAAAGTAGAATTAGAAGAATCTTCCAGATTAGGATAGTAAAGGAAAGTTTGAGCCTAATTGGTTGGGTCCCTTTGTCATCACAACAAGCTATGGACCACGAGCATATCAATTTGCAACACTTGAAGGTGAACCCTTGTAGGAACCAACCAACAACTTGCATCTTAAAAAGTTTTATGCCTAGTCTTGAAGGGTGTAAATTTGAAAAATATAAAAAAATAAAAAAATGATCAAAATCCAAAAAAATAAGAAAAAGGATTGAAAACAGTAAAGAAAAAAACTGTCCTCTAGTGAAAACCACTTTAGTGGCACTTTGGGCAAGTAACTTGGTGAAAAAATAGCAAAAAGGTGCCTTGCATAAATAAAGCACCTCCATCTATTCTTTGGTTCTTTATCCTATCATTCTTGGCATTACATCCATCTATCTCCTCATCCATCCTATTTCGTCCATTACCCATCTGCGTCCTTATCATAGCTTGATATTGTGAAGTATCACACCCCTTATTACTACTTGGCATATTCCTAAGGCTAGTTTTTCCTACCTATATTGAGGTAGTATATCGCATAAACATTGGTGGAAATTCGTTATGGATCGGATTGAGATCTTGTATATCTTAAGGTCATCAAAAATTAAAAAAAAATCATAAATTTTTTGTCAAAAATTCCAAAAACATTTGCAAAGTATTGTATAGCTAAAATCCAAAAACATTTGGAAAATTGTTGTAGCTATGGGTTATTTTAGGTTAGATTAAAGATTAGCAAATCACTGAAGACAATAAACCCAAAGCAATTACAAAACAAAATGGAAGTAAAGATAAACAAAATGATTATACCTGTTAATCGCCGAGACCTCCATGATTCACTTTTGTAACACCTTCTAGCTTGTTGGCTGATGTGTTGCCCTCAGATTCGATGCGCGAGTAATCTGGAAATACAAGTCTAAGTCCTACACCAAGCTTTGAAGGATTTGAACAAATTTCTACGCCTATGACTATGATTGACAATGCCTATGCCTAAACATGCTAAGACCTAATAAAATAAAGACAATGAATGCTACAATTGCTATGAATAAATCTAAGTATGTTCGTGCATAAGTATGTAATGTGTTTGTGTAATCGAAAAATGAAAGGAAAATGGCATTTTATAGAAAATGCCATTTTGAATGGACGGATGAGATGAGAGATTGAGAAAATGCCCCAGGATCAATGGTTAAGATTCAAAATGGCAACTCTCAATTAGGGTTAGGGAAAAATGCCCAAATGTGTGAATAAGATTTAATAAAATAAAATAAATGTGACAGTTGAGATGAAATTAGCAAAAATCAGAAGATAAGAAGATGAGATTTTAGAAAATCAGTAATTTTAGAAATTACTTGATTTGTAGAAGAATATTTCCATTTTGAATTAAATTAATTCAAAATATGGATTTTGTGAGATAATGAGTAATTTATTTTTGAAATTAATTACTAAAAGAAGAATCAGTTAACTATGTGAGACATTTTTAAATAAATTGTTTTATTTAAAAATAAAGAAGTGTCACATACAACAATTAAATAATTAAAAATAATTATTTAATTTGGAAGAAGTGGTTAATTAATTAAATAAATTAGCAAATCTATTTAATTAAAAGAGAGGATTTAGGAATTAGTGACATATTGAATAAATATATTAAAATATATTTATTTGATAATCAGGAGGACATTAATGACAAAGATTAATTAAATAAAATGAGAACTTTATTTAATTATGAGTTGACTTTAGATAATTAGTGACGCATTAAATAAATATGATTTATTTATTTAATAATCAGGAAGAATAGAAGACCCTGAATTAATTAAATAATTGTGAATTATTTAATTAATAGTTGAAGATGGGTTAGAAACATAATTAAAGTGTCATAATTATGCTAGGACGAAAAGTGGTAAAATAGTGCTTGCAGGCCTAGGTCATTTTTAGGTGTCTACATTTTTCCTCTCTTTGTCATAATGTCACTTGTCAAAGTTGGGACAAAGAAAATAGGTCAAAGCCATGCCCTAGTAAAGGTATAGGGTATCAATGCCCCTTCGGGAAATTTTTCAAATTTTGGGTCGGCGGCAGAAAAATTTGTAAAGGGTCCCGACAAGTCAATTTGATGACTAGAAAAACAATGGCGCAGTCAGTTTTGGATTCTAACATTATTAAGGCAGCCAACGGGGTGGTCCAAGTTGGTCAAATCAGCCTCCAGTAATAACCTTGTTGACAAATGTCATTTTGACTTTATAAATAGGTTGACAAAGGGGTAAAGGTCAATTCATTCTTACTATTCACTTTGCGAATTTCGAGAGCTCAAAGCAAAAAGGACAACAACGAGGATGGTGATACCAATGTCAGAGCATCAGGTGAGATTGTGTAGACCTTCAGGTGGCCAGAGGGCTCAGAGCCAGCGGTATGTACCCCTATCCTCCTTTGTAATTTTTTCGTTTTGCTTGCCAAAATTAGGTTTCTAGGTAAAACAACGAATGCGTCGCGATGCATATGCATTCGCGTAAGCCGCATTTGCTATCGCATTCAACGCATTTGCAGTGTCGCGACACAAGTGCAAGTTGGGATTAGGCAAGGGCGGTGGTTTGTGACACATTTGACAAAAATCAAGACGCAATCGCCTTTATAAGTCGCAATTGCCATTTAGAATGTCATAATCAACATGTTGCGACACAATCGCATGTTGAAGTGACACATTCGAATGGAATGCCACAATCACCATATATCGTGATGCAAGTGTTCTGATGTGACGCATTTGAATAACTGAGCACTGCAATTGTCATGTTGCGACGCATTTTAAGTACGACACGATGCATTCGATGTTTTACGACGCAATTGCCTCAATGCGACGCATTTGACTTTAGTTGTGACTAGAGCTGAATTTGATACTTCTGAAACCTTGAATGCTTTTGATGATACTGATAGTTGCCTAGTAAGTACTGACATGTTATTTGGCTTCATGTAGAGACAGCTTGCCTGATTTATACCCATGAAAGCAGACCAACGACATTTCGGTTTGCTGACCAGCTGACTTCGAGGGAGCGACGACGACTGATGTGGGTAGGTCTGTTCTATGTCACCTATATGCCTGCCATTAGGGCGAATAGGGGATTGCTGACTTCGTTGTGTGAGCGCTGGCATTTAGAGACATGCTCTTTCCATCTGCCGATAGGTGAGGCTACTATTACGCTTGAGGACGTCTACCACATCCTACGAGTGCCATTCGAGGAGAGCGGATTGTTTACGACCCTCACCATGGTGAGCAGACCTTCCAAGCGTATTACCAAGATGAGGGTGCAGGACTTGGCATCTAGGGATATGAGATCTGATGGGAGTTCATGGCGGAGCACTATGCTCGTTTCAATGCTTTCTTAGCGACTCTTATTGGTGGTATTTTGATTCCTAACTGTCGCGGACATGGATTCCCTATTGGCTGGGGAAACGTCTTGGTTGGGATGAGGTGGGACAGGACAATTTATGCCTGGGGTCCTTGTTTACTGGGGACACTCTACCATCAATTGCATGATGTTGCTTATAGGAGGGCAAAGAGTATCTCATGCGGTACCACATTGATGATGATATGGGCTAGGGAGCATATTGCTATATTTTTCCCATCGATTGAGAGACCACAGTTGGTGGAGGGGATTCATTATGCATACTACTATGCCAGTGCGCTACAACAGACAGGGATGGATGAGACCGGTTGGTGGCATCACAAGATTGATACCATGGTAACGTTTATCTAGAGGCCGTACAAAGATTGCGAGCAGTGGGATGATGAGGTGGACCATCTCAGCCTGTGCAGATAGTATCGGTACTTGATTGGGAGGATAGTGCAAAGCTCACTAATTATAGAGATGTATCTACCACAACGTGTTCTTAGATAGTTTGGAGAGCAATAGGGTGTACCTACAGGGACAGTGGAGTATGCACACTCTTCCAGAGAGTACGCTTGGGGGCCGACCATTCCAGTAGCATTTGCAGAGCAGCAGATTGATGGGCTAGGAGCCCAGCCATGGGGATGGAGGGGTGGAGTTGCAGATTCTGGGACTACTACAGATTATGATCTATGGTGGTAGGCACATAGACCAGTGCCATTGACCGATCCCGATGGGCCCGCACCCATGGAAAGACAGTCAGTTATACCTTGTGTTCCAAGAGCCAGGTGAGGAGGCAGGGACGGTGATAGGGGTAGAGGTCGGGGGATAGATGGAGGTAGGGACAGAGGCAGGGGGAGAGATGGAGGCTGGGACAGAGGCAGGGATGGAGGCAGAGACAAAGGCAAGGGGAGATGACGGAGATGATGGGGTTGATGGGGGAGATGGCCATCGAAGGAGGAGAGATGGTCATAGACAGGGCCGAAGGGTGCACCCACATGTGGTGAGGGTAGCATTAGATGCAATCCCCGAGGTGGCCAAGGAGGGAGAGAGAGGGGGAGGAGCAGCTGAAGCAGGAGGAGGATGTGGTCAAGGTGGAGGTGGAGAGACAAGAGGAGGATGTGGAGGTGGAGAGATGGGAGGAGGATGTGGCAGAGGAGAGATGAGAGGAGGATGTGGCAGTGGAGAGACGAGAGGAGGAGCAGCTGAGGCGGGAGGAGGATGCAGAGGTGGATGTGCCTCGAGATGAGGGAGTTAGCGGAGAGGATGGAAGAGAGGATGATGATGATGACGATGATGCCATGGATGAGGCCGAGAGACTCTTCAGATGGCAGATGGTGGAGGATGAGGAGGAGATACCACCCAATTTAGCATTGCCCCTTGATGCCACGACAGACCAGAGAGTGGCAGATCTTTAGAGGAGATTGGGTGAGAGTGTTGCATAGGTCTGATCACTACAGTTAGTGCTAGAGGTGGCCCGGGTAGAGCGGGATCAGGCAGTGATCTGCCAGCAGGACTCAGCTTAGTGGTGCATTGAGTTTTCCACATTATGCATAGGGTCTTCAGGGGATATGGCTCGTGAGCATGAGGTTGGGTCAGTACAAGACTCTATATGAGTAGGCAGCGCCTCCCGAGCGACGAGATCCTACCTTGTCGCGGTCATAGACAAGGATAGGCAGTGGACACCGATTAGGGAGTGCTAGTGGCAATAGGAGTCACATGAGTGTAGGAGGTTACACCTCGATAGGGCACAGATCAGGGCACAGGTCCCACCACTCGTGCAGGAACGCCTTGAGTCACCACTCTAGCCATAGTCACAGGTCTACTAGTTTAGTGTAGAGGTCCGTACAAAGACAACCACTAGTGGTTGATCCATATACTTCTTATAGTCAAGCACCAATGACATCACATGTATCCATTACCATGGAGATGATGCCCTCGGTGTCAGTTCCAGTGGTTGCATAGGCAGAGGTTTCCATAGGTCCGCCCATCATTTTAGTGCCAGTCCTAGAGTTCCACCCACCACATTCTTTGGCATGAGGGGATCATGAGAGTCTACCCTAGGGGCATGTTTGTTATTAGGACACATTATGTATATATTATTGAGCATACGAGCTCTATTTTTGGGATATCTGTTGACTCTATCCTGTGACATTGTATATTTTTGAGATGGTATTATATGATGAAGCAGTTTTGATGTGGCCTACCTGTGTGTTATGTGATGTATGATGTGGATTTATGATGTATCATGTATGTCCTATGATGCTTGCTTATGATTATGATGCTATGATGATGCAATGCTTATGCATAATGTATTTATTAAATGGATGCAATGTTGATGGTTATGTTAATGTAATTTTTGTGATTATGTATGATTTAATGCTATGGATAATGTATGATGGACCTAATGCAATGTTTATATTATCACGGATGCACTTATGTTTTTGGATGTCACAGGATATCATCATGAGATGGACGAGAGAAGATGACTAGATCGATGAGAGAAGATGACCAGACCGAAGAAGAGAAGATGACCAAACCGAAGAAAATGTATGTTAGTTCCTAGACCGAATCCTTCAAAGCTTTACCATAGGACTTTAATATTTATTTCTCTTAATCATCATTGGGAAAACTATTGTAATGGCCAACAAACACCATGATATGACATAGATCAAGGTGTGCAAGGTCGTACCATCACGTAAGATAAGCAGTCATAGACAAGGATGATCATGATGCATACTAAGAGTGTGTCTGCCCCAGTCTTTTTGTCATAATCAACCACAAGTAGAAAAAGACAAAGACAATTCATGAAACGTCGTTGCTTCTCTAAATCCTGTTCCCAGGACATCCTTGAGAAACTAGCAGCATGATTGTCATAATACAAAAATAGAGCCCTTATCATGATACATTGCTATTTTTCTAAATCCTAGAATCAGGACCTCGCTGAGAAACTCGTAGTCATGTGTGTCAATCGTCATGATACATCACTGCTTCTCTAAATGTTGTTATTGGGATCTCGCTGAAAAACTAATAACATGATAAAAGCCAGAAGACAAGTGTCAAGTGTTTTCCAAGTGCATCAGGATATCCATTGTTCTGATGTCAAGATGTCAGGTTTGATAATGATGAGATGCTAGAGTGTCAAAGCTTTGATGTTGTTCGGATGAAAAATGTCCAAAATTGCCGAATTCAGGAAGGACACCTCCTGAATAATGTTGATGTCAAGAGGATTGATCCCTAAATGTCAAAAGGGATCCCTCAAAATTCCATGTGACAGTGACGATGACGATGCCTAGGAAGGACACATCCTAAGGCATAAATGACAGAGTTGGTTCTTCAGAAGGACACATCTGAAGAATACTAATGTCAAGGGGAGTGATCCTTAGATGTCAAGAGGATCCCTCAAAATGTCGAATGATAGTGACGATGCCTAGGAAGGACACATCTGAAGGTTAACCAAGAGTTGACAGTTCGACAGGTTATGATGATTTGACTTGTTTTGACTGAGTTTGACTTGTGTTGACAATATGTTGATATTGTCATGATGATATGATTGACTGATTGATGAGATTGCCATGCTAAATAAGTGATTGTTTTACTTTATTTTAGGAGTTTTCCCATTTGAAAAATGATTTGTCATGACTTGAAGACTTTTGACGTGTGTGCCAGTGTGATGCCATGAACCTTAATGGATTGACCTAGTGTGGCCTCGGGGCTCATCGACAGATGGCCTTGCCTACGCCATGCACTCAGAGACCTCGTAGTTCGACAGGACCAATGACCTTGTATTGATGACCAAAGATTGTATCATGATTTTGTTTTGACTAACCTACAAGGACTGACCTAATGTCTCGGGGACTCAAATGTGAGTCTTGCCTATGTAGCAAATGCATAGAGACAATGTAGTTCAGACAAATGACAAGGACTGATTGGTTTGACATGATGGACTTTGACAAGAGATGACTCTGTGCTTGTATTGTTTGAGCAGTCTGATGTTTTGTTGTGGTTTTCTTCAGGACGTTTTTCAAAATTTTTAGGTCTTTTCTTCAGGACTTTTTACGATGTTTTTGGTCTTTTTTTTAGGACATTTTGTGATGTTTTTGGTCTTTTTTCAAGACTTTTTGCCTTTTTTTCAGGACTTTTTGTCGTTTTTGTCTTTTTTAGACTTTTTGTGATGTTTTTGGTCTTTTTTCAGGACTTTTTGCGTGTTTTTGATATTTTTTTAGGACTTTTTTTTGTGATGTTTTTGGTCTTTTTTTCAAGACTTTTTTCCATGTTTTTAATCTTTTTTCAGGACTTTTCTCCAATTTTCGAAGCCATGTGTGACATCCACTGTAGTTACATGATAAAAATTTTGCCTCCCAGTCAGGTCCAAGACAACCAATTTTAAGGGACATGAAAGGGATGCTTCTGGTGTACCAGATGGATAGTCGTCAGGACTTGATGTCAACCGTTTATCAACCATGAAAGGAAGGGTACAATGTCATGGCAATTTGTGTGATAATGGCGGGAGGTGCCTTTCATCCTAGGTCAAGGAAGAAAAAGTGACAGTAGATGGCAGAGCAATGATTGATTACGCATGGCGCCTGTTTGCTGGGTTTTCACCATGGTACTTATCCAAAGCACCTGTTTTCTAGGTTTTCACTATTGGATGAATCATTTTTCTTTTTCTTTTTTTGGTGTTGCCAAGACGCCTGTTTGCCAGGTTTTCATCAAGGCTCGTTTTTCAATTTTTTTGTATTTTATGGTTTTTTAGCTCGATCTCTTGATGCTATGTGTAGAACCTTCAAAGATGTAAAATGTTGATAGGCTCTGTTAGTTTTTCTCCATCTGGAGTCGCTAGCTGATAAGCTCTAGAACCAAAAGAAGATATGATGATGTAGGGACCCAACCAGTTTGGTTCAAACTTTCCGAGCTTTTCTCTGTCAGCTTGGTTCTTGGGGTTCTGCATGAGAACCAGGTCACCAATATCAAATTTCCTGACCATAACCTTGTTATTGTAGCTGCAACAAAGACAGTTCTGATATGCTTGTAGATGGTTCAGGGAATTTTTCCTTCTTTCTTCTAGCATTTCCAGCTCGTGCAGGCGCGATTGTCTATATTCCTCTTCATCGGTTAAACCCTTCAGGGAGACTCGTAACGAAGGAATTTCAACCTCAATGGGAAAGATGGTCTCAGTGCCAAAGACCAAGGAAAATGGACTGGCTCCTATAGGTGTACGAATGCTAGTGTGGTAAGCCCATAGAGAAGGGTTGAGTTGTATGTACCTGTCATGGCCAGCATCATTGACAGTCTTTTTGAGGATTTTAACAATGGTTTTATTTGACACCTCAACTTGACCATTTCCTTGTGGGTAATACGAATATGAAAAATGGTGTTGGATGTGAAATCTCTCACATAACTCATGAATGTCTTGGTTTTTAAACGGATGCCCATTTTCAGTGATGATGGATTGTGGAAGGCCATACTAGAAAATGATGTAGTTAAGGATGAACTTGGATATTTGTTTACCAGTTGTGTATGTCAGCAGGATGGCTTCAATCCACTTCGTAAAATACTCAGTGGCGGTGATTATGAATTTGTGGCCATTGGACAAGGTTAGATGGATCTTACCCACGAGGTCGAGTCCCCATTGAGTGAAGGGCCAAGTAGAGGTGATCGGCCGAAGTTCCTGTGTTGGAGCATGGATCAAATCACTATGAATCTGACATTTGTGACAAGTCTTGACATATTCTATTGCATCCTTTTCAACGGTCGGCCAATAATACCCAAGTCTCATTACTTTCTTGGCTAGAGTAGGACCACTCGAATGAGACCCGCATGTACTGTCATGTACTTCGCGTAACGTTGTACGTGCTTCATTGGTGTCGAGACATCTAAGGAGGGTGTCGTCAAAAATATGACGATAAAGGGTGTCACTGGCGATGGTGTACCTTGCGGCTTTTCAGATAAAGGACTTCCTTTGGTTATTGGACAGGTTCGGTGGAAGAGTTTGAGACTTAAGGTAGTCATAAATATCCTAGTACCAAGAAGAGTCGGGACCAACAAGTTCACAAACCATTTCTGACTTTGGAATGTCATAGGTAGGGACCAACAATTGCTCTATTAGGAATTCCAACTAAGGAAAATTGCTTGGTATGTCAAGGAGAGAGCCTATTGTAGCCATGGCATCGGCTGCTTTGTTTTGTGATCTTGGAACTTGTTCAAAAGTTACCATATGAAAGTATGTTTGGAAATTGTCAACCATTCATTTGTAGGGCATTAGCTTCTCATCTTTTGTTTCATAGTCATCATTAACCTGGTTAATGACTAGCTGAGAATCCCCATAGACATGTAATGCTTTGATTTTCCACTTTATTGCCATCCTTAGTCTTGTAACTAATGCCTCGTATTCTGCCACATTGTTTGTGCATGGGAAGGCAATTCAGAAAGACTTAGGAATGGAGTCTCCTTGAGGGGTGATGAACAAGATTCATGCCCTTAAGCCATGATTTGTGTGTGATCCGTCAAAGTAGAGTCGCCAAGGTGCCCTAGGTTCCGTATGGATTATCGACTCATCTGGAAAATCTGCCACTAATGGGTGATCACTCTGCAAAGGTGCATCCGCCAGCTGGTCCACTATGACTTGTCTTTTTATTGCCTTTCTTTCCACATATTGAATGTCATATTCTCTTAGAATGATAACCCATTTTGCTAGTCGTCCTATTAATGCTGTCTGACTTAACAAATATTTGAGTGAGTCGATCTTTGCTACTAATTGTGTCTGATGGCTTAACATATAATGTCTTAGCTTCTGTGCTTCAAATACCATGGCTAGAGAAGCTCATTCTATTGGTGTGTAGTTCAGTTCATACTCGACCAATGTTTGACTAATGTAATATATAGCTCTTTCTTTTTCTTCTTGGTTGTTCTATGCTAGTAATGCCCCCAGTGCTGAACTAGATGTCGAGATGTATAGGATTAATAGCTTTCCATGAATGGGAGGCATGAGGACTGGTGTTGATAGTAGGTAATCTTTGATTTGCTAAAAGGCTTCTTGACATTTATCTATCCACACAAAGGGGATACCCTTGCACAACAGATATTGGAATGGGTGACACTTGTCTGCCAATTGGGCTATGAAACACTAAATAGATTGTACCCTGCCTTGTAGGGTTATGAGTTCACTGATTCCTCTGGGTGGAGGCATGTCCATGATGGCTTTGACTTTTGCTGGATCAACCTCAATGCCTCTTTGAGAAACTATGTATCCCAAGAGTTTACCCAATGTAACATTAAAGACACATTTCTTAGGATTTATCCAGACTTTGTATTCTTCCAATCTCTTGAAAATTGTGTCTAGCACCTTCAAATGATCTTTCCTGGTTATTGATTTGGCCAATAGGTCATCTACATAATCTTTCATTATTTTATGCATCATGTCATGGAAGATTGTGGTCATAGCCCTTTGATATGTGGCACCTACATTTTTGAGACCGAATGGCATTACATTCCAACAATATGTACCCCATGGGCAAGTAAATGCCATTTTGTGCTGGTCTTTGGGGGCAATGCAAATCTGATTATACTCGGAGAAATCATCCATGAGGGACAACATCTCATATCCTGCTGTGAGGTCAACTATGATATCAATATTTGGTAAAGGAAAGTAATCATTTGGGCATGACTTATTTAGGTCTCTAAAGTCTATAAAGATGCGGATCAGCCCATTTGGCTTTGTTACTGGTACTAGGTTAGAAATCCATTAAGCATAATCAATAGACCATATGAATCCAGCGTCTAGCAGTTTCTTTAACTCAGCCTTGACCAATAGAGCAACTTGAGGGTGCATTTTGCATAACTTCTGCTTGATTGGTTTGGCATTAGGCAATAGTGGCAGATGTGTAGAACCAGCTCTGGGTCTAATCCTGGCATGTCAACATAGGACCATACGAAGTTGATTTTACGTTCTGTAAA
Organism: Sequoia sempervirens; assembly: GCA_007258455.2. Lineage (NCBI taxonomy): Eukaryota > Viridiplantae > Streptophyta > Pinopsida > Cupressales > Cupressaceae > Sequoia > Sequoia sempervirens. Next base: position 26,052 of record VDFB02296411.1, on the reverse strand, counting down.
GAATTTATGAAATTTCGGCCTCTCTTCTTCAGTCAATGATGCAGCAAAGAGGACCATCTTGGGATCTTCTGTAGTTGCTATGTTGTCTTCTATTGTGTCTTCGATAAGCATAGTTTATTTCTCTTGTTGCACAGGAAGAAAGTCCAGTCCTCCATCTTTGGGTGCCTCAGAGAGGATTTCACCCACAGATACGTCCTTTGTTTTTACTATTTTATCATCAAAAGGTGCCTTTTGGTTTTCACCTAGAGACGTTTCATTTTTTATTTTATTTTTATTTTTACTTTTGTGACTGGAGGACAGAGCAGTCTTGCCAAAGTATGCCATGCAATCTAAATCGATGGCGAATCCTGACTTGTGATCACCACTGGGTATGCCCTCCCTTAATCCCATAAATTCTGCAATTAGCTCATCATTCTGAAATGTATCCAGGACTGTGGGCCTTGTTGGTCCCAATCAACTAACTGAGGATAAACTAAGGAAATGCCATCATCAGTGTTGGTGAATTAAGGGGAGGATGCGGAAAGCATGCAGATGGATTCAATGATATGGTAGATGAGATTATCATCATCCAACTCCACATCAGACTCTATCCAATATTCCCCTTCACTAGTGTCATATTCATTGTCAAAATAAAGGGTGAAGGCCTTAGAGTCCTGGTTGTTAGTGTCGTCTGGGACTTTAGATGGATTGGACTGAAGGGATTTAGATGGTGGGTCTTGTATGTCATGAGGTGGTAATGGGACTTTGACTATTTGGTGCTTGATCAATTTTAAATGTTTGCCAAAATCTTTGTTTAGAGGTTAGTTCCCCTATTTTGACAAACAAATCATCAAGGCAACAGTCACTTAAGGATCGTTTTGAGCCAAATTCCCACTCTTGGGAGTTAGTTTCGGTGAGGGTTTCCTTAGTGGTCTCGACACTTTCCGAAGCATGTACTCACTCATTTGAAAGTCCAATGATATGTCAATCATCATTAGCAGGCGATCCAAACCCTAATCCAAGATACATTGGTATTTGGAAAGGTTCTATGGGCTCTCTTTGTCCAGCTTTATTTTTGCCTAGGCCACTAGTACCATCATAGCCCTTAGCTTTCATCATGTCATATCCCTTTCCATATATCTTAACCGGTAATGGGGGTAGTGTGACAATATCCTTATAGATCCATCCTGTGATATAAGCAAGGTCATCATTGCTCATGTTTCCCCATTTGATGAAAACTATTTTTGGTGGAACATTGAAAATTTCCTTGGGTTCCATTCTAAAACATGGCCGACCATAGACCTTCAGAGACTTGGGTATTGTTGTTATGTTGCATGTTGTGTGCAGTTTGAATTCTCCACAGCCAAGGTCCTGGATTTTGACAGTGGATTCAGCCGTAGGGTTTGTGGAAGGTGGTGGTGTGGTAGAAGATGTGGATGGTGCGGATGTGGAAGATGATGTGAGTGTGGATGGGTCAATGTATTTGGCGAGGAACCAGGTGCTTCTTGGTTAATAGGCACTCAATTTTTAGAAATACCCCTCAGGTTGGTACAATATTGGAAAGGGTTAGGGTCTCCATATATGGTTATTTCTGTGTCGTCAAATGGAAACTTTAGGCATTGGTGATATGTGGACGGAATGAATTTTAAGGCATGAATCCATGGATGATCGAGCAAGATGTTATATGGTAGTTCCAAATCTAGGACTTGGCAGGTTGTGTCCACAATGACTGGTCCCACTCTGATAGGAAGAGAGATAATGCCACGTGAAGAGCATTCTTCGTCATCATATGCTTTGATCACTATATTCTTTATCGTGTCTATGCATTCATCAGAGAATCCTAGAGCCTTAACCAGTTTGAGGGAGCATATGTTCAATCCTGCTCTGCCATCTACTAAAACCCATCTAACTTTGTGCTTGTGGACAAAATTTTCTATGTGCAATGCATCATTATGGTTGGTTTTAGGTGATGAGTAGTCTTGATCCAAGAAGGTGATGTGGTGAGGCGTAGTGAGGTATCCCACCATGGTCTCAAACTGATTGACATCAATGTCCTTGGGGACTGGCGACTCTTGTAAGGTTTTATCCAGTATATCTTTATGTGTGGGAGAGATACGAAGTAGCTCAATTATAGAGATTTGCGCAGGAGTCTTTCCTAGCTGGTCGATAAGGTTGAACTGACTTTTGGGTTGCCATTGCTTTGTGGTCGGGATAGGTTTTGACTATTTAGGAGATGGGCCAGGTATGTTGATTTTGGGTTGTCTGGTGGGAGGTGGACAAGCTATAGTGACCTTGCCACTGCAAGTAGTAGCATTACATTGGGGGTGCTCTCTTAACCATAATGGTATTGATGTATTCGTCATTAGTTCAAACATTATTTATAATTGGTCCACCAGAATAGTCATACTTGGTTCGGGCGAAGTTAGCTTGATTATTGTTCATCTGTGGACCTGAAGTGGAAGCATTATGAGAACCATGGTCCTGCAGTGGATTCTTGTGGATAGTATGATTTGAATTGGAGGCGAACTGTGATCCCCCTACCTCAATGATGATCTTGTATTAGGTTTTTCAATTGTCGACAGTTAGAGGTTGTATGTCCTTTTTCTGGATGGTACTCGCAAAATGCATTATTGTTCCACCATGCTGGTTTGAATTGTCCTGGGTCATACGGTTTTGGTTCTTGGAGTGTGATGACCCCATTTTGGAGACATTTCTTGAGGACTTCTTCAATGGGTTCCCCCAAGGAAGTGTATGTGCGACCCCTAGGAAATTGTCTCATTTGACGGTATTGTCCCTAATTATTTTGACTGTTATGATTGTTTGAAGGGACATTAGTAGGGGGTGTCAATGTCGTTGTTGGTTTGTTTTGTTGTTGAACCCCTTTTAGGGCCAGTACAGGACCCACAATGTTTGTAGTCTTGGTGTCAACAACACCGTCATTTGTAACATGCTTATTTTTGACCCAGTATTTATTCTTGTTGGCAGGAGGATTGGCATTTGTGTTTTTGGGACCATACCTTAGTTCTCCCTTTGTGATAAGGGCTTTCTCAATCTGGACCCCTTTTTCGACTAAGTCCATGAAGTTTATGTAGCAATGCACTTGCAATGCATATTTTAGGGGCCCCAGAAGTGTTTGCATGAACATGTCAACCTTTTCCCTTTCGGGTATGTCAATGTGACACCGACTAGCTAGACTTCTCCATTTTTGAAAGAATGGGATGAATGTCTAACCAGCGTCCTCCTATGTGAGATTGCACAAGGTAGTGATAGAGGTATCCATGTCGATGTTGTACGTGTAATTTTTGATGAATTTTTGTTTAAGCTCATCCCATGTTTGGATATCCTTTTGAGTGGAAAACCATTCAAGGGTAGGGCCCACCAGACTTTTAGAAAAAAGTCTTATCAAGTATGTTTGTTCAAAGGTGACGTCCATACAATTGGTTGCAAATTTGCGAACATGTTCAATGGGGTTTGTCTTGCCTCTATATTTTGTGAAATTGGGTGACACATATCCCGAAGGAAATGGTGGCATGTATAAGCTCATGTCGAATGGGTATACGTTTAGATCATATGATACTTCTAATTTTTTTCCTGAAATGTATATGTTTTGGATAGTTTTCTCTAAACCCATCAATCTTGTTTGGAAGGCATCCATAACAGGGTCATTTGTGGTCCCGTGTGTTGTATTGCTTGGTACACCATAGGTCCCCATTTGTGGTGCATGAATATTGGTGTATTGTGGCAGTATGGATTGTTGTGACATGTATGATGTGTGTGGATTGGTGTGTTGTTGGTACTGAAAGTTAGGATTGGGTGTATGTTGGTGAGTATGAATGTGGGATGAGTAGGTTGGGATATGTCCCCCAGCCATTTGTGTCGTTACCTGGGGAATATGGTGACCATGAACATTGTGGTGTATTAGTGATGTCATGGGTTGTGTTATTTGGCCACCTTGTGCAAATTGTTGGGTTTGCACAAGGGGAATGTTCGTATTTGTACCTTGGGAGTCAATGACATGTGACTGTGTTGTCGTGTTAATGTTTTGTTGTTGTCCTTGGATAAAGATACTTATTTTGCCTCCTCCCAAAGGATTTTGTGAAATACCACTGAGCGGATATGTCGAAGGTGTGCTCATGGTAGTAGATGTCGCTGTCAGGGGGGATTGTTGTGACTTGATGATGTCCCCATGGCATTTACTGTCATGGTAGAGAGAGGGTTTGAATAATTTTCCCACATTGCCGAGGAGCCAAAGGAAGTTCCAACTAATTGTGATAGTGTTGTGAATGTTGTGGGCATTGTGGCATATTGTGATCCTCCGATGGATGTAACGTTTATCATATTGGAGGTGTTTGGGATGTGAGAGTTGGCATGCACTATCATTGTAGTGTCAAAGAAAGTATTGCTCGTAGTTTTTGGAGGCTAGCCACTACATGACATGTTATGTGCGTTGTTGTCATTAGGGTCCAGAGATGTTGGTCTTAATGTGTTGATGTCAAATCCATGTGGTAACTTAGCTCCTTGACTTAAGAGTATGGCTAATAATTGTCTCTATTGTATAGGACCATTTGTTCAATGAATTGAGAGGCCTCTGGATCTTGTGCTACTACCTCTAGGTTTTCCTCAAGTATTTGACCGTATTCATCCTTATGTAAGAATGGTTCAAATGGACTGTTTGATGAGGAAGGTATTGTTGTGAGAGGTTGATTGTTTGTATTGCCAAATGGATCGTCAAAAGTCCAATTTGGGTCATACGTGGGATTGTTGACAGTGGACGTGGGGTCTTGTCAAAAGTTTTCCATTTGTCGTTGTTGTTTTTGGAGTCTAGTTTCCACCATAAAATGAGATTGCTCAAATGAAAATGATGACTAAATGCAAGGATGACACTATGCAAAGTCTAAGTTCGAAATGACGACTAGGATGAATAATGTTTTGAATTTTTGAGAATAAAATATGCAATGTCTAGACTTATAATGCAATTTGAGACAAGGGTACCTAAGCACTTCTAAGCACAATCTTTGTTTTCAATTTCGGTTACTAAAGGAATTTGTTGAAAAAGACAAGATGGCAAGGTCTAAATGACTAGTGAGTTTTCCTAACTAGACTATTGAGTTGGAAAATCTCACAAAAGCGACAATGACTGAAAAAGGGGTTGATGACTTAGTCCAAGAGAACCTAGTTTCGAAAGCAATGAAGTTGCAAATTATGCCAAGATTTTCCTAATCCAAAGTATGCAGGATGTAAAACCTAGGAACAAACTAATGCCTAATGTATGCAACCTAACAAAAATGAAGGGTGAAACCTATGGTGACGAATGCAACTAATGGTCGAAAGTTTGAGCAATTTCAAAATTGGTTTCTGACAGAATCCTTTTGGAAACAATGTTTGAAAAATGTTTGACAAGGTGTAAACTTCAAATTTGACTTTGTGTGATGTTTTACTTGTGACAGGCGAATGCGTCGTTTGAGGCCACAAATGCGTCATGGTTTTGCGAATGTGGCTCAGTTTTAGCGAATGCGGCTCAAGGATTGGCAAATGCGACTTGTTTTGGAAGATGCAACTCTGTAAAGTTCACATGCATTGCGATGCATATAGATGCAGTGTTTAAAATGTTAACTGCGGTTTGACAGAGTGTTTGTGTCTAGAAACTCGATTGCGGTTCAAAAGATGCAACACAGTTTGTGAAAATTGAGTTTCTTGTCATTTTGATGGAAAATTTGATCTTTCTGATGTTGAATGTTTTGTTTAGAACTGTAAATGTGATGAATCCAGAAAGCACTTGACAAGCACAATGTTTTAAATGTAAGCAAGCGCACATAAGACAAGTACAATCCTAAAAGGCTAATAGGCCAAGGGTTTGTATACTTGATACAGCCCACTCATATACCCTGGATTGGTGATAAACACCTTTCCTTCTCGAGAGTGGATAGCTTAGAATTTTGGTGGCATTGGCTCCCCTCCATGACTCATTAACATCTTTTGAGCACACTAAATTCAGATTCGTTGGGTAATGACTTCCCAAGAATTGCTATCTCTACTCAAGGGGATCAGTAGTGAGTGTCTTCGGGCATGATACTGTACCCTACACTATATCAAGCAATGGCCAATAGAACGGTTGGACACTAAAACAAGAGGTTTTTAATTCAAGCATTCCGTTCGTGGAGCATGATCCATGTGGCGAGAGTCCCCTTTCAGATCCATATCGTCAGAACCGCATGCATGATTCTTGGGCTTTCCCCAAGAATCCACTTTTGTATACCGGTTGGAAGTCCCTCGGTGTCAGGGTGCTACCAGTCTGAGTCGTCCTGGGGTGAGTATTTTTCCCACCAGAATAGGCCCAAGTTCTAGAGTTAGTAACCATTTCTCTTACACCTAGGTCGCTTGAAAGTGTAAGGGGAGAGGGTACTTCGATTACTAAATGTGAGGGTAATAACAGATAAAAATGGGTTTGGTTTTTTGATCACTGAGTTTTCACAAGGTGAAAGCATACTTGCTTACCATTTTGCAAACAAACTTAGACAAAGTAGAAACACAAGTTCATTTTAATTGCACCAAAAAGAAATGTGTATTATACTAAGAAAAAGACAGGCACATTATTTTGATGTTTTTAGTCTTCGACATTTGAACCTGCAAGACCACACATTAGTAGTTTGAATGTTTGTCTTTGACCCTCGAAAAGTAACCAAATGTTGCCAATACTGATTAGTAACACCAAACCTATGCTGATTAGTAACACCAAACCTATGCTAGGCAGAATGCACAAAATAACCAGAATAAAAGGAACACAAAAAATAGCAAAAAAAAAAAAAAACTGAAAGTAAATCAACAAAAAATGTTACTAGTCGAATGCGTCACGACAGATCTATTGCGTCGCTCTATGTGTCAAATGTGTCTCGGGATCATGAATGTGGCTTTACAGACTTCAATTGTGGCTCGACAGAGCGATTACGGTTTTTCAGTCGGCGAGAGCGTCGCAACACACCAGATGCGTCACGATTTTAAAAAAAATCACCTGCATCGCTCCGTACCTATACTTGCAAAAATGACAGAAAGCACACGAAAATCGTATGGAAATAAAAAAAATTAGAGTTGGGTTCACCAATGTAACTATGCGTTATTTTAGGTTAGATTAAAGATTAGCAAATCAATGAAGACAATAAACCCAAAGTAATTACAAAACACAATGGAAGTAAAGATAAACAAAATGATTATACCTATTAATCGCTGAGACCTCCATGATTCACTTTTGTAACACTTTCTAGCTTGCTGGCTGATGTGTTTCCCTCAAATTCAACGTGTGAGCAATCTAGAAATACAAGTCTAAGTCCTACACCAAGCTTTGAAGGATTTGAACAAATTTCTACGCCTATGACTATGATTGACAATGCCTATGCCTAAACATGCTAAGACCTAATAAAATAAAGACAATGAATGCTGCAATTGCTATGAATAAATCTAAGTATGTCCATGCATAAGTATGTAATGTGTCTGTGTAATCAAAAAATGAAAGGAAAATGGAATTTTATAGAAAATTCCATTTTGAATGGACAGATGAGATGAGAGATTGAGAAAATTCCCTAGGATCAATGGTTCAGATTCAAAATGGAAACTCTCAATTAGGGTTAGGGAAAAATGCCCAAATGTGTGAATAAGATTTAATAAAATAAAATAAATGTGATAGTTGAGATGAAATTAGCAAAAATCAGAAGATAAGAAGATGGGATTTTAGATGGAGAACAACTGACAGAGCCTATCAACAATGTAACTATGGGTTATTTTAGGTTAGATTAAAGATTAACAAATCAATGAAGACAATAAACCCAAAGCAATTACAAAACACAATGGAAGTAAAGATAAAAAAATGATTATACCTGTTAATCAGTGAGACCTCCATGATTCACTTTTGTAACACTTAGCTTGCTGGCTGATGTGTTGCCCTCATATTCGACGTGCGAGCAATCTGGAAATACAAGTCTAAGTCCTACACCAAGCTTTGAAGGATTTGAACAAATGTCTACGCCTATGACTATGATTGACAATGCCTATGCCTAAACATGCTAAGACCTAATAAAATAAAGACAATGAATGCTGCAATTGCTATGAATAAATCTAAGTATGTCCATGCATAAGTATGTAATGTGTCTGTGTAATCGAAAAATGAAAGGAAAATGGCATTTTATAGAAAATGCCATTTTGAATGGACGGATGAGATGAGAGATTGAGAAAATGCCCTAGGATCAATGGTTAAGATTCAAAATGGCAACTCTCAATTAGGGTTAGGGCAAAATGCCCAAATGTGTGAATAAGATTTAATTAAATAAAATAAATGTGACAGTTGAGATGAAATTAGCAAAAATCAGAATATAAGAAGATGGGATTTTAGAAAATTAGTAATTTTAGAAATTACTTGATTTGTAGAAGAATATTTCCATTTTGAATTAAATTAATTCAAAATATGGATTTTGTGAGATAATGAGTAATTGATTTTTGAAATTAATTACTAAAAGAAGAATCAGTTAACTATGTGAGACATTTTTAAATAAATTGTTTTATTTAAAAATAAAGAAGTGTCACATACAACAATTAAATAATTAAAAATAATTATTTAATTTAGAAGAAGTGGTTAATTAATTAAATAAATTAGCAAATCTATTTAATTAAAAGAGAGGATTTAGGAATTAGTGACATATTGAATAAATATATTAAAATATATTTATTTGATAATCAGGAGGACATTAATGACGAAGATTAATTAAATAAAATGAGAACTTTATTTAATTATGAGTTGACTTTAGATAATTAGTGACGCATTAAATAAATATGATTTATTTATTTAATAATCAGGAAGAATAGAAAACCCTGAATTAAATAAATAATTGTGAATTATTTAATTAATAGTTGAAGATGGGTTAGAACATAATTAAAGTGTCATAATTATGCTAGGATGAAAAGTGGTAAAATAGTGCTCACAGGCCTAGGTCATTTTTAGGTGTCTACAATTGTAAAGTCAAAATCCAAAACATCCAAAAACCACATCAAAAACCCTAAAAAGGTAAAACATAAAAAAATCCAAAAATAGTGTCATGTCACAGTACATGTCTCTGAGCTTGAATGTAGGCAAGGCCATCATTGATGTGCCCCCGAGACACCCTAGGTCAGTCCTTTAGGAGTCTATCATAATAAATTGGCATTTCATCAACTGTTAATATCTCATTGTTAATAAGTCAAGTTAGTCGAACTACATGGTATCTACATGTATAATGTAGGCAAGACTAATCTTTGATCAACCCCCAAGACCCCTAAGATAGGTATTTTAGGTTAGTGTAATTAATTATTTAATTGCACTTGCATAACTTTACTTAGGTAATATTTTAATTCCTAGGTTAATTATTGTCATCCTTATCTTGTTGAGCTATCTTGTTGCTCAAGATAAGATTAGGGTTATGCATACTTTGCTTTTATAAAACAAATCATCTCATGTAATTATGAATTCCTGTATAATATTATTTGCACATCTTTTTGCAAAGCTCTTGCTTTTTCTGATTTTCTCTTCTCTGGAAGGTTTTTTGGTTTGCATGTTTGATCTTGGTTTCTAACATGGTATTAGAGCCTTGATTTTGCAACCCCTTCTCGTATTTTGGAGAATTTCAATGCAGAGCATGTTCGGGGTTCCTCGAAGGTTTTATTCCTTGAGAATATTTATGAAGCATCTTGGATCAAATCGGGCTTCACCATTGGATTTAGAGTGCTGGACAAAGTCAGGATTGACTTTTACTTTGCATATTTGGGTCATCATTAAAGAAATATGTGAGGGTTTCAGGCTAGGTGATTTTTCTGAGAGATCTGGGGGTTGCCTAGTTTTTGGAGCACTTTGGGCCAAAACAGACCTTGCCATTGGATTTGTAGCACCCAAAAACCCCTATTTCATATAAAATTTGTCCATTTTGGACAAAGTCATCTGGAGAGGCAAATTTTTTTTGCCCCAAGGCCGTACGGCCCTAGGGCACGCTTCACGAGGCATAGATTTTGAAAAAATAAAAAAAATTTAAAATTTTTAAAAAATGGTGAAATTTTCACCACGGCCAGTGTAAAAGGAGTCCGCTGCCAGGTCTCAGCCCGGCGGCCACTAGCGCGCCACCCACGCAGGCGGCACCACCGGTCCATCACCCCATTGACTCTAGCCCCCTGCGCTCGGGACTCGGTCCCATCGGCAACTGAGAGCCACCATCCGCCCCTGCTGGCCATTCCCTACATCTGCTCTGGTCATGTGGGTGACCGGGGGCTTTGCCCAGCACCCAGAACCGCCAACCCCTGGTCCGCCTAGGCGACCAGGGGCTATTTTTATCAGCCCCTAAGGGCCTTGGAGGGCTTATTGGTAGTTTTTGAGCACTTTCACGAAATCGGGCATAACTTTTGCATACAGCATCATTTTTTTGCAAATGAGATATTGTCAAAAAGCTGGTTCTAAGCTCTACACAATGGTGTGGGTTTGGTTTCTTTTATTTTTCTTTTTTGATGCATTTTTTAGCCTTGGAAGTCAGATGTTACTATTTTCACTCTAGGAGACATATCTTTTGACTCGCTTATCCATTTTTCGCCATTCTTGCGGTGTTGGAAAGCTAGTTCAGTACTCTACAAAGATCTGAGGTTTATTTTTATTTTATGTTTATGAATTTTTAGCATTATATCCTTTTACAATCATTGGGTTATTGTAATAAATAAACTGAGATAAAGTTCCATCAGGGGGGTTTCTTGCATAATAATTTGATTAGAGTGTGCATGCACTTTGATCTCTATCTTGTTATTGACGAGAGCTCGCATGGGTTATATCTAGTTTCTTAGTTTCTTTTGGCCACATCTTGCTCTTGCTTGATAGATATCAGATTCACATTGGTTCACACTTCAGATTGAGAGTTTATGGTTATTGATCCGCATTGGTTTAGATCCATCTCAGTTTGAGGGCCATGTTTTTATGGTTAATGCTCCAGAGTCTTTATGGTACTTGTTCCCATGGAAAATTTTTAGTCTCAGTTTGGCATCGACATCGAGATACATGGTTTCCAGATTCTGTCATCATTTTATCTACTATTGCTTCACATATTCTAGGGTTGTTCTAGTTTGTGAGTTTTCCAATGTTCCATGGCATCGGGTCTGCTGTCACATTATTATGATTCCGCTTCGGTTTCTTGTAAACAAAAGTATCTTTCCTTGCTTTCCAAATTGCGGTTCCAATGTTACTCCACAGTGTTCTTCCAGTGCTTCTTTGCAAAAGTCATCTCATTGTAGGGGGTTTTGTCCCACTAGGTTTTCCTTCTCTACCTCATTATTGCATTTGTATTTGGGTACCTGATCAGGACTTGTTGCTGGGACCCATTCATGATTTCTTGCATTCATCTTAGTTTTAGGTGCATGCTTTGTTAGTCTCCCTAAGTTTTACTTATGGGGGTGTTAGTGTAATTAATTATTTAATTGCACTTCCATAACTTTACTTAGGTAATATTTTAATTCCTAGGTTAATTATTGTCATCCTTATTTTGTTGAGCTATCTTGTTGCGCAATATAAGATTAGGGTTATGCATACTTTTCTTTTATAAAGCAAACCATCTCATGTAATTATGAATTCCTGAATAATATTATTTGCACATCTTTTTGCAAAGCTCTTTCTTTTTTTGATTTTCTCTTATGTGGAAGGTTTTTTTGTTTGCATGTTTGATCTTGGTTTCTAACATAGGTTAGGTTCTTGGTTGATATTTAGAAATCCCATAAACATCCAGATAATAGAAAAACCCTAAACATTCAAATATCAAAAAATTCCTAAACATCCAAATAACAAAATAAAAATAAAAAGTAGAAAACATTCAAAAGACCTAAACAACATCAAATATCTTAGAGAAAATCTTAAACAACCTAAAATAACTAAAAAACATAAACATTGACATAAACTTTCAAAAAGACCAAAAACAACCTTAAAACTTTTCAAAATACCAAAAACATTGAAATATTTTGAAAAATCCAAAACTATCCATCCCATCTCGCTTTCACCCATAATAAATCAACCATCATATTCAACCTTTGAAAAAAAAAATAGAAAACAAGTGTAGCAATTCATAAAGTGAGAACCTAAGTGTCAAAATCTAAAGTCTAGATCATTGGTAAATGAGTTAGTGAAGTTTGTATCAATGGCTTATCAAACACCTCATCCTAATCAAACCCCCTAATCAACATGTCCTAGTATGTATCCTTCCTGCGATGAACATCAACATTAGAAATCACCTTAGCTAAATTAAAATGGCAAGATATATAGATAACATTGACTGTTTTTCTTTGATCTTTTCTTATGATTTATCTTAATGACCCATTCCAAGGAGCTCTCGATGGTTTCTATCAAAACAATTTAGAGAGAGAGGAATAGGGCATCGATCAATATCTTTTGTTTGTTGTGCTTGTGGGTATTCTTGTAAAATAATCTTGGTGCATACTTGCTTAGTTGTGTGTAGGGAAGTTGTGTGGAGTAAATTGTTGACTATTGTGTATGCTTTGGTCCAATGTATTCTAAGCTTATAATTTACATTCCAATGAGGTTTTTGTATATCAAGGTGGGAACAAGAACTATCTTATCTATTTGTAGAGTCAAAGTCCATTACACTAGATACAACACCATCTTGGTTATCAATACCTTGATGCATCATGTCTATGTGTTATATCAAATAATAAGGAACAACAAAAATCCCATTCACAAGATATGAGAAAATCATCATCATCATCATCATTATGAATTTGGGTATGTGTAGGGTCATCATGGAAAAAATAGGCCCTTAAGTGGCGAAAAACTCAGAAAAATCAGAGTTAGGCAACTTCACATAAAAATTTCAATAAGTTATCTATATTATTTCAAAAATATGTAAGAATAGAATATGTAGCAAATTAAATGTAGTTTCTAAACTACTAGGTTTATTTATAAAAAAAATCTATTTGGTGAAAATTTGAAATTTCAATATAGTAGTACTTAAATTTCAGGAAAAAAATAAGAAGTAGGTGTTTGTCTGACCACCCTAACCACAATAAAATGATAATATTTTTTTATAATATTTTATATATAAGTAGAGGACTCATGTCCCAATGTGATGCATATTTTTGTAATTTTTTTCCAAGTAAATAATTAATTATGAATTTTTTATTACAAAATTTAAAAATATAAAAACTTGTATGTCGACCACCTTAACTTGGTCAAAACTTCATTAAATTCAATTTATTTTTTAATCCTATAGTATGCAAAGCATAGAATGTGACACATGTTTCAGATTCAAAAATATGATACCGTTTGAAAGCTATAGATGTTTTTCAATTAGCCTATCAATTAGGACTTTAGTCGTAATTCATATAGAAAATGAATAATAATTATTTATTAAATTCAAAGTAAAGCATAATTTATATTGGTGGAAAGCTAAGAATCTCCTTTAAAAACCTTTTTCGTTTCATCAATTTTGCATAAAAAAAAGTCATCAGCCACATACCCATCAATTGCCACTTTTTGGCCCATCATGATCCTGCACATACCCATTTCTCGCCACCATCTCTAATAAAGTCCCAGAGGATCATAGACTTGTTGGATATTTTGAATCAATCATCAAAATCAATGGTCAATCATCTTATTTCTTCAATCTTTTTTCTGCGCTAACCTGGTATCATGACACTCAGCAAAAACATCATCAATGAATCCATCCTGCATCCATAAATCATTAGCATGCATACATCTCACATAATCATAACATATCATAAAACATACATCTTGCATCATCATTATCATTTAAGTTGTGAAGGACAATATAGATTTGTTATTCTAAGCATCTTAAATCATTACATCACATCATAAACATACATCACATACTCATATCATAAGCATGAACATATGCATTATCCATCCATACATCCATATGCATACATCATCATTCATAAAACTGCATAAGAAAATACACAAAAATAATTGCATCCATATATTCATAAGCATGAAATAAAATGAAAACATAACATCATATCGAATTTGTATATCTATCTATATATATATATATATGGTGACTGCCATAATACAATATCTGAGTCAGTGTATGTATATCAATCAAAAGTACAAGATCCATGAGGCTATCAAAAAGGAGCCCATGAATGTATCTATGTATAAAGAATTAGGAAATAATCAAAAGGTGTTTGTACAAGCCAACTAGCTTTGATGGCTACTCCCCTCACCAGGCTATCTCTCTAGCTATCTTCGATGGAGAGTAATTTGGTTGTCTAAGCACCACAAGGACATCCCGACGATAGTGCATGCAATAATAGGCTACCTTGGTCATGACCTCTTGATATAAATGGAGAGACACTGTTTGCCCTTGAGTTGGAACTGTCATAGACTCTAGTTGTTGTTGTCGCCCAACCTCCTATGCTAACTGCATATCAAGAGTCTTCCTGACCTGATGCTCCTAGTCCCTATTAGTTTTCAAGGACTATACCTTCTTCTTGGCCTAGTCTCTCTTAGCAGTGATAACCAAAATCTACTGTCTAGTGTGATCCCTCTCACCCGTAACTACTTGCAACTACTATTGTAACTGTTGTATTTTTGCATCATGGGGATTTTTTCATGGCGATGGCTACTGTGGAGGCTGCTAATGCACTGGCGGTGCCCCCGAGACTTGTCCATCTTGTTGATGTTGGCTTTCCTGGTCATCTTATCCTCATCCTTGTCCTCAACCTTGCCCATCATCTAGCTGCCCTATGCCTCTTCCTATACCTCTCCCTCTTAGTCTCCCTCATGGGGGTGCAATTGTTGGATCTATCAATCAATGAGGGGGAAAAAACCATGCATCATATGTAGGCATCATCTGTGCATCCACCTATCCCTGACCATAGGCCCATGGCCTAGCAACTAGCTATCAAAATCCCTCAACAACCTCATGGGATAGGATTGTATGTCCCCATGTTGTCTCTCGGGCTGACCTAGAAAAGATAACAATATATACATCATCAGGACTATCTTGCCTCTTGCCAAACTATCTACAAACCCTATCGAGTAGGTACCTCTCAATGATAGTGTGCTCTCGACCCTGCATGTATCAGGAATGTCGAGCAAAGAAAAATTGCTACACATTGTCATACCATGTAGGCATCTGGAGCCATGGCCACCATCGAAACATCATCATCTCATTGATCACTCGACACCAACATGGAATGCCAAGCTGAACCATGTGTTGTAAAGTGATGGAACCCCTATATCTCCAAACAACAATATCATCTGGCTCTACATCTGCCATTTGAACAATAGGTTGAAGTGCATCGATGTGTTCCCAGGCCCAAATGTGAAGGGTAACTCCTGTGCCAATAGCCTTGCCATCGTAGTATATAAAGTCATGCATATCATGGTATAAGGAGGCCAACATCACTGGCCCCCATGCATACTAAGTCCTCCAAAAGAGCATCATATTCCAAGTCAAAACCCATCTCAGACTGAATCCTTCGCTTCATTGATCTAGAGCAACCAAACCTGAGATAATCGCCGCAATGATCAGTCTAAAAGTTGATACTCGACCTTTGTACATCTTGAGGTCAATTTGGGAAGTGACCAAAACAATGTCCTCCTGGTCAAGCACCTCATGGTAGGCATCATATCCGACATCAACATCATAGATCACATGCTGACCATGTATTAACAAACACAATATCCTCCATACATCCTCCAACGCCACTATTGAGTGATCCTACAATACTGGTTTACAATTTTTGGCCAAACTTGACAGTAAACTGATTTTTTCTAACTAAATCTTCACTTTTGGGCACCTATAGCGGCTAAATTGTGAGAAATTTGAAGATGATGCAAACTAGTGATTTGTTACATTTTGTCTATAGATTCTAAATATATTTTTTTCAAAAAATTTGGAATCATATTTCACTTCTTTTTCCATCTCCTTTGAAAACTAGTTTTTTCAATAAACACCATTTTTAAGGAGTGACGCTCACTGTATACAACATAACTTTTTTTCCATGAAGGATAAAATTATAATTGTTTTGAATTTATATTTGTAACTATGATATCTAGTGCTTCCAATTGGTTTCATAGTTTTTTATTGAGTATTTTTTCCTTAATCATGTTTCGAAGTCAAATTAATTACAATTCAGACATAGGTGGATTGTATACATCATAACTTTTTTGTATGTATCAAAATTCTTTTTTTTTTTGTTGGATCAAGGAATTCAATATCTAGTGCACTCATATTTTTATTTTTATTTTCAATAATCTACTTTTTTTGCACATGTGTAGAATAGAGAGCTTGATTTTCAGTGAGAAACCTATGTTTAATAAAACTAAAAAAACAAATTCATAATAAAACCAAAACATATTAAAATTATATTTGTTGGATAGCTCATTTTGAGGACTACCATCATCCAGTTGGGTCTATGAAGTATCCTCCATTTTCATCCTCAACTTGAGCTTCAAAGGGAAAAATTCTAGAGTTTTTTGGTGCCAGAGGGGGGAAAGGGGGGAAAAGTGGGGTTCGAGCAAACCCCCCTTGGAAGTTCACTCGAACTAGGGTTTTCTTGAACTAGGGTTTGCTCGAACTAGGGTTCAAGTGAACCCCCTTTCCTAAAATTTTTTCTTTTTGTTTTTTCTCGAGAATGGTGGGACCCAACATTTAATGGGTTCACTTGAATGGGGGTTCTAGCGAACCCCGTTTGGGTTTGCTCAAACCAAATGTTGGTTCAAACCCCCAAAAACTAAAAATTTTTGCATGGGGGTGTTTTTTGCAAATTTTCCTTCCTCACTGGAATTGTAAACCAGTTTTGTGGGCTTACCCTATCGTATTGCTGGTAGGTAAGTGGAATGATGAGGTCTCACTATGCCATCATTCACACAATGCTATCATCATTGCCAAATGTGTCTGGATGATGGGAATGTAAGCAACATACCACAAGCAAATCTCTCTCAAGTGCTATAGTCACAACTTAGAAAAATAACAAAATCTAGACAAAACTGTGGACTAGTGCTCATAGGACATCAAAGGTGGGATAACCTCCTACACCCACAAAGCACATGACGTCAAAATTTGAAAAACTGACTAAGTTTGGAGTATTTATTCCCTAAAATGACAATAGTGTCACTATTTACGATGGTGTCGCTATAACTCAAATTCCAAACAGTGATGCCCAAAGCATTTAAATTACAAATTGCATTATTCGTTGCTAAACACATATGCATCACTATTTGACTTTAGCAAACCCTAAGCCTAAATTTCAAATCATAAGTTGTGTCACTATTTACATATGCATCGCTATTTAAAATCTAAAACCCTAAATTTATATTGCAAACTATGTCACAATTTACATATGCGTCGCTATAAATCAAAATAACATCGCTGATTATAAAAATAGCATTGCTATATAGAGACACTGCCAAAGTTCAAAATTCAAAATGCATTAAATGCACCTAAAAGTCAAATTTCAGATCAAGTTTTGAATCACATACCGATGGTCCTGCACCTGGAAGCCTCTAGTACTCTAAAATTTGAATGGAAATGTGCTGTGGGAGCACTCGTTGAGCCATTTTGTTAGAGGATCAAAGCTCAAAATGCAAGAAATCCTAAAGGTGTGAATGCACAAATGAATTGAAAGTGACCCTTTCTCACCTATTTATGCTTGCAAATTATGGATTTTTTCCGTAATTTAACCATCAAGCTATGGTTTTCCATCAATTCCACCAATCTTGCCAAACTGGAGCTTATTTTGTATCATTTTTTTGGGTTTTTGGCATGTTTTTTGCATCTCAGAGCCTTTCTAGACCCATGGGGCAACATTTTAACCTATGTCAAGAAATCAACACAAAATTCAAAATTTTTGCCCAATTTCTCGAGGGGGTAGGGAATTAGCTTACTCCTTTCACTGGGGCAACAATGGGGCATCCAAAAATTAGAATTTTTTTTTTTTTTGATTTAAGAAATAGTTTTTCATTCGAAGGGCTTCAGTCTTTGAACCAAAGTAGCAGGTACCTCGCTTCAAAGAGGGGTAAAATTTAGACACTTAAAATATGTCTTGAAGGATATCATACACTTGAATACGGTATACTAACATCATTTCATCTTGAAACCCATCCTCTTTTCACTTAATTAATTAAATTAGCCTAGCTATTTAATTAATTGTGTCATTCTCACCTATTAACCTAATTTATCAAATCAGGTTAATTCACCCCCTTCCATGATAACATTTCATCTCATTAAATTAGATAAATCAAACTATTTAATTTAAATCCCTAAATCTTCTTATTAAATTAAATAACCCATAGTTATTTAATTAAATGTCATTCCACCTTTCCCCCATTCATTAAATCATTTTATTTAATGAATATCATCTAATTCCTCTAAATTGCCTAATTGTATAATTAACATTGTTTAATTGTCAATTATCCTAATTTAATTCCTCTCATTTGCAAGGGAATCTTCCAAGGGAATAATCCTCCTTTGCACATTCCTCCAAAAGGAATATTCCCAAGGAATGTTCCTCCCCTTTGCACAATTTAATTTAGTTTTAATTAACTAAATTATTCCAAAGAATATTCTCTCTCCTCACTCATTTGAAAAAGGGAATATTCTTACAAAACTTCATGTGCAAGTTAACTTGTGACCTCTTATATAGGTCAAAAGTGTTTTTTTTTAAAGGAAAGCTAATCCTTGACTAAATCTCATCTTGCATTATCATCCATTGATGAGAATCCATGATCCATGCCTCCATCTTCTTTCCTTTTTGACCACTGATTAGCCTTTTTGATCTTAGCTCTTCATTTCTCATTTGCTTTCCTATAAATAGGTCAATATTTGGAGACAAATGGATCCATCTTTTAAAATCAGAGTTATGCCGTTAAAATCACTCACACTCACACTCATATTTGGCACACATTTAGCGTCTTTTAGTTTATTTTAATTGCATTAATTAGTGGCTTCCATGATCACACAATGCATCCATTTAGCCTGTTTATTAATTAGGGTTTGAATCTTTTAGCTTAGAATCCATTTAGATTAGCTTAGAATTTGCATATATTTATCATTTTAGTATAAAATCATGTTTAATTAGCTTACACCATGTTCATTTAGATTAAAATCATGTTTTCATACACATCTCACAATCGATCCATCAGTTTTCTTCAATAAAACTGACTAGAGCAAGCTCATTTATCCACAGGATTGGGAAAGGGTCCTCGTTCCACATTAACGCAACACCACTCCCCCAACAGATAAGTTTTAGATGGATTAAAGTAGGAATTTTAAAGCTTTCATAGTTTAGTATGCTTAGTTTTGATAAATGTTTAGTTTAATTTTCATTTGAATGATCCTGTTGAGATTTAACGTTAGTGGCTTCATTATGCTTTGATTCTTCATGGATCAAGCATAATCAGCCCATACTAATTTTTCAGTCGCACGATGTAAATTATGTGTTATGGTTTTATTATTTATTTGTTTATGAGCATTTAAATTTATAATTGCTTAAGGTTTTAGAAGAAAAGTTTGCAAACCTCTCATGTGTAGATTGGTACAGGAAGATTCATCTAGACACTAGATTTCATTTCAAGGAGGTCTATACATCACCACTCTTACGGGTTGGGTGGTCAATTGGGTTTCAAACATGATTTCAAAGGGGAGTTGTAGAGGCTTAACAAGGAAAAGGATGAGGATGCCATTGTTATGGAGTTTGTTCTATTTGAAGGAGGGGAGGAGTAAGAAAGTATTGAGAGAGAACTTGAAGACATGTAGAGGTGCTTTTCCATCATAGAACACATGCCTCAATATATTATTTAATTTCTCCAAACATTCATTCACAATCCAAATTCCAATGTTCAAGTACTTTAAAGTAGTTAGCTTGATAGTGGTAAAAGGAGGAAACTATTCACAATGTCACATAATGAGAATAAGAAGAAAATAAGGCCTAAATTAGGCTTGGACTACCCAAGTACAAAGGCTTCGATGAAACATGGGTTTGTGGATCCTAGAATGAGTAGAAATTCATTGATTATGGATGGGATTGAAAATTTCATTCCATTGATAGTCTCTATTGTTAGGGTTTGACTTCTCTCTAAGGAGTTAATGGCTACTTGTTCATTTGGAAACAAGAGATTAGAGAAGTGTATTAAGAGGTTTGATTTTGAGGTGGGTGTGGAATATTAAAAATACCATGAGACTGGAAGTAATGTGGAGGAAATTCTTTTTTGGGATCAAGTAATCATTGAGGAATCCTAATTCATCAACTACAAATTCCTTTCAAAAATGTCAGGCCCTCATCAAAAAATCAAAAGATTCCAAGTGAAAAAGTTGTGATGGATCTCCTTTTAGAGTATCCAATGACTTGAAAAAGTAATAATTACATATGCTTGATGGAATAATCAGTAGGTTATTTTTAAAAATACTCTAATTTAATTAGTTGTTAAAGGTTAATTTTAGTCAATAAAAATAGGATAATTATTTACTATTTTTTGATATGCGAGGTTTGAAATTTTTTTTTTTTTCCTTTTATATGTGTCTTCCATCCTTCTATGGTATCTTTCCTATCGATCCTAGGTTTTTTTCAACCTTCTTTCTTCCATGGTCATTTCCATTTCCAACTTAATTCTTTCAAGAATCTCCACTTCCCTTTTGTCATCTCCTTTTTTCATGGGTTTTTCTAGTCTAGGTTTCCATTAATCCTTATATATCCTATAGTTAGTTTAAATGGTTAAATTGCTACATATTTTTAAGAATATTTTCATATTCCCCCCCTTTCCATTCATCATCCCTTATGTGCCTATCCCTCTCTCATAGAGGTGACACCTAGTAATGGTGTTTGTAGAAATTTTTTCCCCTTGTTATTGTTATCTTCTTTTCTACCACTACTACTCTATTCTTTTACTTTGTATTTTATTCACTATTAATTCTATTTTCTCAGCAACAAACCAACCTTGGAAAGAGGAAATGAGTAATTAAAGTCTAGAGATCTAAACCTGAGTATCCCTTATGTATTTTTTAATACCCAAGAGGACACCATGAGAGAAAAGAGTAAGTGTGATAAGAATATACATCCATTAACCTTTCATATATACCTTAAATAAGAACAAAAATCATCCATAGAACATGTATCAAAACCTTATAACTCCTATATATATATTATATATATAGATATTCATATAGCAATTACAATAGCAAGTCTTAGTATTTGTTTTGTGTTAAAATATATTCTTATCATACACACACCCTCTTACTCTGATATCTATTACATACATATATTAATGATATATCTATTACATACATATATTAATGCTTTTCCTCTTATAGATACGTAACCCTTATAAAGCATCCCTTAGTCTATCTTCCTTTTCAGACTAAATTTATCATGTCTTATACATTAGGTTGTGGTATCTTTTACTCCCTACCTTGTATCCTCCTAACAAAAATATTGGGTAAAGAGAATAATTTCTCCCACTCCTCTCTCCCGCTCCTCAATTTTGAATTGACTGTGCGCATGGTCGACGGTGCATCAAGGGTACCCCTCAGTCCCCCACCCCTGTCCCCTTTTGTCCAGATTATCCTTCAGCACATGTGGCACTGTCTTTGGGGCCCTCCCATGTGTTGTCTACTTCTAGGGATCCTGTGATTCCTATCCTGCCTGATATCATGGTGCCAGTGCTCCATGTTAGCTCATTATCTAAGGGTTTGAAAGATGTGTTGACTAACAAAATCCTGTCTCCTGCAGGTTCTCTTCATTTTCCTACTGCGGAGATTTTTGTCCTAGGTAATGAGTTCTCCATTCCTGAAGCTATTAGCATCAGGATAGCTTCGTCCATGGAGTTGGTGGTGGTGGGTAAGTTTCTCTCCTTCTGGCCCTCTGTGGATATGGTTTGAAGGTGGGTTGATGCGAAGTGGTGCTTGAAGGGTAGTGTTGGTGTTTTCCCCATGGTGGGTGGAATTTTTCTCTTCAAGTTTACGACTGAGTATGATTTGGTCCTTGTGTTCTCATTGGGCCCTTGGGTCTATGGGAAAAATGGGTTGTCCTTATGCCGTTGGAAGCTGGGTTTCAATCTTAATGTTGATATCTACAAGTTAGCTCCTATTTGGATTTTCCCCCCAGTCTTCCTCTGGAGTATTGGGATGACTCTGTCTTTTAGTGCATCGAGGATTCTCTGGGCCAATTCATCATCTCAAACTCTATCACTAAATCCATGTCTAGGTTATTCTTTGATTGCTTTTATGTTAACATTGATGTCAATAAGACCCTACCCAATTCTGTGAAGCTTTGTTATATCATTGGATCTTGGGTTCAACCTGTTTGTTATGAGAATGTTGTGATATACTATCAAAAATGTGCTAAACTAGGCCACCTTATCATGGATTGCAAATCCTCGATTAGGCATGACCCCTGTACCAACTCTCCATCAGCAAAGATCCCCTCAGATGGCTTCCACTTTGAATCAGATCTGCTTAATATTATTGAGTCCCTGGCTAATCCTATGTTTCATGACCCTATGATCCCAATGATGTCTACGGACTTGGATCCCTCTAGTTCTACTTTGGTACCCAATGATTCTCATCCCAATAGTGCCTAGGACTCTAGTGCTTATTTGGATTTACCTCTCTCCCTAAAAGGTGTGGAGGATGGTGAAATATAGGATGAAGTCAAGAAGAATGTTTCACCTTGTCCTAGAAAGGTGGAGGAGATACCTCAGGTGAAAAATGTGGAAGAGTTCTGGTCAACTCCTAAGAAGAAGGGAAAACAAAAGAAAGTGGATGTGGGTGGTGACTCCAAGTCGGGTAGACCTAACCAGTAGATGACTAGGCACAAAGAGATAACAAAATAAATTGTGATAGGTAAACAAAGGACATTGGAGGTGTCCTCAAAGAAAAATTCTAAATGAAAGTCCTATCTTTGAATGTGAGAGGGTTAAATAGCACCCACAAGTCGCTGGCCTTGAAGAATTATGTTTTGGAACATAAGGTAGATATATTACTCCTTCAAGAAACTAAGATGAAGAAAACAAATTTTGATCCCATTGCCAAGTTTATTTGGCCAAACACTCTCTTTGCTTGTAGTGATGTCGATGGGGCATCTAGTGGTTTGGTTGTGTTATGGATTCCCAATTGGTTCTCTATCTCTAAATTGTTCCAATGCAGGAATTTCCTTGGCATAAAGTTCTCTAATGCTGGGGGTTCCTAGTTCTTGATAAATGTTTATTCTCCCAATATTAGGAATGGGAGGAAATCCCTTTGGTTGGAGATTTCTAACTGGATTTTGGCTAACAAGGATGGTCGTTGGATGGTGGTAGGGGATTTTAACTCTCCACCTCACCCATTAGAGAACAATGGGGGTCTGATTGATTATTTTGATAGTATGTCTGATCTGGCAGACTTTCTAAATTGTACTGGTTTGGTTGATATTGGTCTATAGGTCCAATCGTTTACTTGGTCTAACCAACACCTTGGGGTTGATCTGATCTAGGTATACCTCGATAGATTTTTTTTCCCCCAATTGGACTGATTTTCTTAATGCTAATTTTTTGGCTCTCCCTAGAACAATCTCAGACTACAATCCTCTACTATTACTCCCAACTGACCACTATGTTGTTGGTCTATTCGCATTCTGGTTCAAAATCATGTGGAATTCCCATCTGAACTTCTGAAACAAGGTTGCTGCCTAGTGGAACATTCTAGTGCATGGATCCCTTATGTTCAAACTCTCTCAAGGACTTAAATGTGTCAAATATATGGTTAAATGGTACAATAAGCATGTGTTTGGTGATGTGTTCCATCAAAAATGGGTTGTGGAAGACAAACTTGGTGAGTTACAAAAAAGAATGGAAGATGGTGATAACAACATTTTGACGGGCTAGTAGGAGAAGGAGGAGCATTTGCAATGGGGGAAAATTTTAAAGAAAGAAGAGGTTTTTTGGAAGCAGAAGTCCAGAATACAATGGCTTGTTGAGGGGGACCAAAACACATCTTTCTTCCATGTATCGGCTCTTAAACATATAAAAATGAATTAGATTAAAAAAACTAAAAAATGAGGCTAAAAACTAAAAAATGAGGCTAGGGATGAAGTTACTAATCCAGTTCAGATTGTTCTTTTAGATGCTAATCACTTTCAAAAGGCTTACTCACTTCCTTTATAGGCTTTGACCCCTAGGTTGGTGGATCCGTTGTTGGAATCTCTCCCTTCTCCTATTGGCCATGAGGATAATGTTTCAATTTTGAGGGTGGTTTCTTCTGAGGAGGTTAGATCTTCTATGTTTAGTATGGGGGCCTTTAAAGCTCTCGAGCCTGATGGTTTCCCCACGGATTTCTTCCAAACCTTTTGGGAGATTATGGGAGAGGACCTTACCCTTCCCACTAGGGATTTCTTTAACTTGGGTAAATTTCTCAATTAGCTAAACTGCACCTTCATTGCTTCGGTTCCCAAATCTGAGGACCCTCTAACCATGTCTTATTTTCATCCTATTAGTATTTGCAATACTATTTATAAGGAATTTTCCAAAATTTTAGTGAACTGGCTGAAACCCCTCTTGGAGAAAATGATTAGTCTTAGTTAAAAAGGTTTTGTACCTAGCCGACATATTTTGGATGCTACTTTATCCACCCATGAAACCTTACATTCTATGGATAGGTGTAACAACCCTAGCATGGCTTTCAAGCTCGATATTTCCAAAGCTTATGATAAGATCCTTTGGAACTTCCTCCCCAAAGTCCTTGTTAAGTTCAACTTTAATCAAACAGTTATCAATATAATTATGGAATGTATCTCCATGGTGAAGTACTCTATTTTGGTCAATGGAGTGTCCCAAGGGTTCTTTGAGGATAGGAGGGGAATCAGAAATGGAGACCCTCTTTCCCCTTATTTATTCATTATGGTGGCTGAAGTTTTGAGTAGGAATGTGGCGAGTATGCTATCAAAGGGTTCCACAAGGATGTCAAACTGGCCTCCATCGATGATCTTGTTACTATTCAACAATTTGTAGATGATACTATGCTTTTTGGAAAAGCTTTGGTGGTTGAAGCTAGGAAGTGGAAAGGTTGCCTCAATCTCTATATGGCCTATTCTGGTCAATGCATCAATTATAATAAAAGTATGATCTATTTCTTTCATTGCACTCTTGGTCTGTAGGATCATGTGACTGCAGTATTAGGCTATGTGAGTGTCACTCTTCCTTCAGTCTACCTTGGCCTTCCCCTTATAGTTAGGGAAGTTACTGCCAACTTCTAGAACTCTGTTCTTGAAAGAGTTTAGAGAAAGCTTGCTGGATGGAAATGATCTCTCCTAAGTCATGCGGGTGAACTACAACTCCTTATTGCTGCTCTCCAAGGTATACCTGTTCATTTTCTATCCTTGTTGAAAATGCCTAGTTACATTGCCGAGAAGTTTGAGAAGATCCAAAGAGTCTTTCTATTGTAAGGTATATAAGATAAAAAGAAGATATCATTGGTCAGTTGGGAGAAAGTTTTCCTTCCCAAGATTGAGGTGGGGCAAGGCATCAGGAAAGTCCTTCTGTTCAATAAGGTTTTTCTTGCTAAAGTGGGGTGGGACTAGTTAAGAGATAAAAAGGACTGGTGCAGAATAATGAAAGCAAAATACCTAAACAACTGTCCTCTAATCAGATGTATGTAGATTGATCATCCTCATGGGTCTCTTGCTTGGAATAATATTTGCAAAATGAAGAAGCTGTTGCTATTTGGTATGAGATGGAAGCTTGGCAAAGGTAGTAAGATTCAATTATAAGAAGATTCTTGTCTCTTAGACTCCCCCTTGGCCAGTTCAGAGTTTGAAAATTTGATGGAACTTGCTTCTTAGTTATTTGGTAGGAATGTGGATGATTACATACATGGTTTATAAGGTGCTAGGTGTTGGAAAGATATTGGATCCTATGGCCCTATTTCCCCTAACCTGCAATAAATAGCATCTTCCTTACATGTCTTAATCTCTTAGTACAGATTACCTCTGTTGGATATTGAAGATGATTTCTTTTGGGCCTTGGATAGTAAGGGTGACTTGACTGTTAGGACGACTTATAGTTTGCTATCGGATAAGGACCTA
>VDFB02296410.1:0-24656 GCA_007258455.2 Sequoia sempervirens | reverse complement strand
TCAGCCACATACCCATCATATTGCCACTTTTGGCCCATCATGATCCTGCACATACCCATTTCTCGCCACCATCTCTAATAAAGTCCCAGAGGATCATAGACTTGTTGGATATTTTGAATCAATCATCAAAATCAATGGTCAATCATCTTATTTCTTCAATATTTTTTCTGCGCTAACCTGGTATCATGACACTCAGCAAAAACATCATCAATGAATCCATCCTGCATCCATAAATCATTAGCATGCATACATCTCACATAATCATAACATATCATAAAACATACATCTTGCATCATCATTATCATTTAAGTTGTGAAGGACAATATAGATTTGTTATTCTAAGCATCTTAAATCATTACATCACATCATAAACATACATCACATACTCATATCATAAGCATGAACATATGCATTATCCATCCATACATCCATATGCATACATCATCATTCATAAAACTGCATAAGAAAATACACAAAAATAATTGCATCCATATATTCATAAGCATGAAATAAAATGAAAACATAACATCATATCGAATTTGTATATCTATCTATATATATATATATATGGTGACTGCCATAATACAATATCTGAGTCAGTGTATGTATATCAATCAAAAGTACAAGATCCATGAGGCTATCAAAAAGGAGCCCATGAATGTATCTATGTATAAAGAATTAGGAAATAATCAAAAGGTGTTTGTACAAGCCAACTAGCTTTGATGGCTACTCCCCTCACCAGGCTATCTCTCTAGCTATCTTCGATGGAGAGTAATTTGGTTGTCTAAGCACCACAAGGACATCCCGACGATAGTGCATGCAATAATAGGCTACCTTGGTCATGACCTCTTGATATAAATGGAGAGACACTGTTTGCCCTTGAGTTGGAACTGTCATAGACTCTAGTTGTTGTTGTCGCCCAACCTCCTATGCTAACTGCATATCAAGAGTCTTCCTGACCTGATGCTCCTAGTCCCTATTAGTTTTCAAGGACTATACCTTCTTCTTGGCCTAGTCTCTCTTAGCAGTGATAACCAAAATCTACTGTCTAGTGTGATCCCTCTCACCCGTAACTACTTGCAACTACTATTGTAACTGTTGTATTTTTGCATCATGGGGATTTTTTCATGGCGATGGCTACTGTGGAGGCTGCTAATGCACTGGCGGTGCCCCCGAGACTTGTCCATCTTGTTGATGTTGGCTTTCCTGGTCATCTTATCCTCATCCTTGTCCTCAACCTTGCCCATCATCTAGCTGCCCTATGCCTCTTCCTATACCTCTCCCTCTTAGTCTCCCTCATGGGGGTGCAATTGTTGGATCTATCAATCAATGAGGGGGAAAAAACCATGCATCATATGTAGGCATCATCTGTGCATCCACCTATCCCTGACCATAGGCCCATGGCCTAGCAACTAGCTATCAAAATCCCTCAACAACCTCATGGGATAGGATTGTATGTCCCCATGTTGTCTCTCGGGCTGACCTAGAAAAGATAACAATATATACATCATCAGGACTATCTTGCCTCTTGCCAAACTATCTACAAACCCTATCGAGTAGGTACCTCTCAATGATAGTGTGCTCTCGACCCTGCATGTATCAGGAATGTCGAGCAAAGAAAAATTGCTACACATTGTCATACCATGTAGGCATCTGGAGCCATGGCCACCATCGAAACATCATCATCTCATTGATCACTCGACACCAACATGGAATGCCAAGCTGAACCATGTGTTGTAAAGTGATGGAACCCCTATATCTCCAAACAACAATATCATCTGGCTCTACATCTGCCATTTGAACAATAGGTTGAAGTGCATCGATGTGTTCCCAGGCCCAAATGTGAAGGGTAACTCCTGTGCCAATAGCCTTGCCATCGTAGTATATAAAGTCATGCATATCATGGTATAAGGAGGCCAACATCACTGGCCCCCATGCATACTAAGTCCTCCAAAAGAGCATCATATTCCAAGTCAAAACCCATCTCAGACTGAATCCTTCGCTTCATTGATCTAGAGCAACCAAACCTGAGATAATCGCCGCAATGATCAGTCTAAAAGTTGATACTCGACCTTTGTACATCTTGAGGTCAATTTGGGAAGTGACCAAAACAATGTCCTCCTGGTCAAGCACCTCATGGTAGGCATCATATCCGACATCAACATCATAGATCACATGCTGACCATGTATTAACAAACACAATATCCTCCATACATCCTCCAACGCCACTATTGAGTGATCCTACAATACTGGTTTACAATTTTTGGCCAAACTTGACAGTAAACTGATTTTTTCTAACTAAATCTTCACTTTTGGGCACCTATAGCGGCTAAATTGTGAGAAATTTGAAGATGATGCAAACTAGTGATTTGTTACATTTTGTCTATAGATTCTAAATATATTTTTTTCAAAAATTTGGAATCATATTTCACTTCTTTTTCCATCTCCTTTGAAAACTAGTTTTCAATAAACACCATTTTAAGGAGTGCTCATCAGTATACAACATAACTTTTTTTCCATGAAGGATAAAATTATAATTTTTTTGAATTTATATTTGTAACTATGATATCTAGTGCTTCCAATTGGTTTCATAGTTTTATTGAGTATTTTTTCCTTAATCATGTTTCGAAGTCAAATTAATTACAATTCAGACATAGGTGGATTGTATACATCATAACTTTTTTGTATGTATCAAAATTCTTTTTTTTTTTGTTGGATCAAGGAATTCAATATCTAGTGCACTCATATTTTTATTTTTATTTTCAATAATCTACTTTTTTTGCACATGTGTAGAATAGAGAGCTTGATTTTCAGTGAGAAACCTATGTTTAATAAAACTAAAAAAACAAATTCATAATAAAACCAAAACATATTAAAATTATATTTGTTGGATAGCTCATTTTGAGGACTACCATCATCCAGTTGGGTCTATGAAGTATCCTCCATTTTCATCCTCAACTTGAGCTTCAAAGGGAAAAATTCTAGAGTTTTTTGGTGCCAGAGGGGGGAAAGGGGGGAAAAGTGGGGTTCGAGCAAACCCCCCTTGGAAGTTCACTCGAACTAGGGTTTTCTTGAACTAGGGTTTGCTCGAACTAGGGTTCAAGTGAACCCCCTTTCCTAAAATTTTTTCTTTTTGTTTTTTCTCGAGAATGGTGGGACCCAACATTTAATGGGTTCACTTGAATGGGGGTTCTAGCGAACCCCGTTTGGGTTTGCTCAAACCAAATGTTGGTTCAAACCCCCAAAAACTAAAAATTTTTGCATGGGGGTGTTTTTTGCAAATTTTCCTTCCTCACTGGAATTGTAAACCAGTTTTGTGGGCTTACCCTATCGTATTGCTGGTAGGTAAGTGGAATGATGAGGTCTCACTATGCCATCATTCACACAATGCTATCATCATTGCCAAATGTGTCTGGATGATGGGAATGTAAGCAACATACCACAAGCAAATCTCTCTCAAGTGCTATAGTCACAACTTAGAAAAATAACAAAATCTAGACAAAACTGTGGACTAGTGCTCATAGGACATCAAAGGTGGGATAACCTCCTACACCCACAAAGCACATGACGTCAAAATTTGAAAAACTGACTAAGTTTGGAGTATTTATTCCCTAAAATGACAATAGTGTCACTATTTACGATGGTGTCGCTATAACTCAAATTCCAAACAGTGATGCCCAAAGCATTTAAATTACAAATTGCATTATTCGTTGCTAAACACATATGCATCACTATTTGACTTTAGCAAACCCTAAGCCTAAATTTCAAATCATAAGTTGTGTCACTATTTACATATGCATCGCTATTTAAAATCTAAAACCCTAAATTTATATTGCAAACTATGTCACAATTTACATATGCGTCGCTATAAATCAAAATAACATCGCTGATTATAAAAATAGCATTGCTATATAGAGACACTGCCAAAGTTCAAAATTCAAAATGCATTAAATGCACCTAAAAGTCAAATTTCAGATCAAGTTTTGAATCACATACCGATGGTCCTGCACCTGGAAGCCTCTAGTACTCTAAAATTTGAATGGAAATGTGCTGTGGGAGCACTCGTTGAGCCATTTTGTTAGAGGATCAAAGCTCAAAATGCAAGAAATCCTAAAGGTGTGAATGCACAAATGAATTGAAAGTGACCCTTTCTCACCTATTTATGCTTGCAAATTATGGATTTTTTCCGTAATTTAACCATCAAGCTATGGTTTTCCATCAATTCCACCAATCTTGCCAAACTGGAGCTTATTTTGTATCATTTTTTTGGGTTTTTGGCATGTTTTTTGCATCTCAGAGCCTTTCTAGACCCATGGGGCAACATTTTAACCTATGTCAAGAAATCAACACAAAATTCAAAATTTTTGCCCAATTTCTCGAGGGGGTAGGGAATTAGCTTACTCCTTTCACTGGGGCAACAATGGGGCATCCAAAAATTAGAATTTTTTTTTTTTTTGATTTAAGAAATAGTTTTTCATTCGAAGGGCTTCAGTCTTTGAACCAAAGTAGCAGGTACCTCGCTTCAAAGAGGGGTAAAATTTAGACACTTAAAATATGTCTTGAAGGATATCATACACTTGAATACGGTATACTAACATCATTTCATCTTGAAACCCATCCTCTTTTCACTTAATTAATTAAATTAGCCTAGCTATTTAATTAATTGTGTCATTCTCACCTATTAACCTAATTTATCAAATCAGGTTAATTCACCCCCTTCCATGATA
This sequence comes from Sequoia sempervirens, assembly GCA_007258455.2. Lineage (NCBI taxonomy): Eukaryota > Viridiplantae > Streptophyta > Pinopsida > Cupressales > Cupressaceae > Sequoia > Sequoia sempervirens. The sequence continues at coordinate 19,929 of VDFB02296410.1, read as the reverse complement.
ACATTTCATCTCATTAAATTAGATAAATCAAACTATTTAATTTAAATCCCTAAATCTTCTTATTAAATTAAATAACCCATAGTTATTTAATTAAATGTCATTCCACCTTTCCCCCATTCATTAAATCATTTTATTTAATGAATATCATCTAATTCCTCTAAATTGCCTAATTGTATAATTAACATTGTTTAATTGTCAATTATCCTAATTTAATTCCTCTCATTTGCAAGGGAATCTTCCAAGGGAATAATCCTCCTTTGCACATTCCTCCAAAAGGAATATTCCCAAGGAATGTTCCTCCCCTTTGCACAATTTAATTTAGTTTTAATTAACTAAATTATTCCAAAGAATATTCTCTCTCCTCACTCATTTGAAAAAGGGAATATTCTTACAAAACTTCATGTGCAAGTTAACTTGTGACCTCTTATATAGGTCAAAAGTGTTTTTTTTTAAAGGAAAGCTAATCCTTGACTAAATCTCATCTTGCATTATCATCCATTGATGAGAATCCATGATCCATGCCTCCATCTTCTTTCCTTTTTGACCACTGATTAGCCTTTTTGATCTTAGCTCTTCATTTCTCATTTGCTTTCCTATAAATAGGTCAATATTTGGAGACAAATGGATCCATCTTTTAAAATCAGAGTTATGCCGTTAAAATCACTCACACTCACACTCATATTTGGCACACATTTAGCGTCTTTTAGTTTATTTTAATTGCATTAATTAGTGGCTTCCATGATCACACAATGCATCCATTTAGCCTGTTTATTAATTAGGGTTTGAATCTTTTAGCTTAGAATCCATTTAGATTAGCTTAGAATTTGCATATATTTATCATTTTAGTATAAAATCATGTTTAATTAGCTTACACCATGTTCATTTAGATTAAAATCATGTTTTCATACACATCTCACAATCGATCCATCAGTTTTCTTCAATAAAACTGACTAGAGCAAGCTCATTTATCCACAGGATTGGGAAAGGGTCCTCGTTCCACATTAACGCAACACCACTCCCCCAACAGATAAGTTTTAGATGGATTAAAGTAGGAATTTTAAAGCTTTCATAGTTTAGTATGCTTAGTTTTGATAAATGTTTAGTTTAATTTTCATTTGAATGATCCTGTTGAGATTTAACGTTAGTGGCTTCATTATGCTTTGATTCTTCATGGATCAAGCATAATCAGCCCATACTAATTTTTCAGTCGCACGATGTAAATTATGTGTTATGGTTTTATTATTTATTTGTTTATGAGCATTTAAATTTATAATTGCTTAAGGTTTTAGAAGAAAAGTTTGCAAACCTCTCATGTGTAGATTGGTACAGGAAGATTCATCTAGACACTAGATTTCATTTCAAGGAGGTCTATACATCACCACTCTTACGGGTTGGGTGGTCAATTGGGTTTCAAACATGATTTCAAAGGGGAGTTGTAGAGGCTTAACAAGGAAAAGGATGAGGATGCCATTGTTATGGAGTTTGTTCTATTTGAAGGAGGGGAGGAGTAAGAAAGTATTGAGAGAGAACTTGAAGACATGTAGAGGTGCTTTTCCATCATAGAACACATGCCTCAATATATTATTTAATTTCTCCAAACATTCATTCACAATCCAAATTCCAATGTTCAAGTACTTTAAAGTAGTTAGCTTGATAGTGGTAAAAGGAGGAAACTATTCACAATGTCACATAATGAGAATAAGAAGAAAATAAGGCCTAAATTAGGCTTGGACTACCCAAGTACAAAGGCTTCGATGAAACATGGGTTTGTGGATCCTAGAATGAGTAGAAATTCATTGATTATGGATGGGATTGAAAATTTCATTCCATTGATAGTCTCTATTGTTAGGGTTTGACTTCTCTCTAAGGAGTTAATGGCTACTTGTTCATTTGGAAACAAGAGATTAGAGAAGTGTATTAAGAGGTTTGATTTTGAGGTGGGTGTGGAATATTAAAAATACCATGAGACTGGAAGTAATGTGGAGGAAATTCTTTTTTGGGATCAAGTAATCATTGAGGAATCCTAATTCATCAACTACAAATTCCTTTCAAAAATGTCAGGCCCTCATCAAAAAATCAAAAGATTCCAAGTGAAAAAGTTGTGATGGATCTCCTTTTAGAGTATCCAATGACTTGAAAAAGTAATAATTACATATGCTTGATGGAATAATCAGTAGGTTATTTTTAAAAATACTCTAATTTAATTAGTTGTTAAAGGTTAATTTTAGTCAATAAAAATAGGATAATTATTTACTATTTTTTGATATGCGAGGTTTGAAATTTTTTTTTTTTTCCTTTTATATGTGTCTTCCATCCTTCTATGGTATCTTTCCTATCGATCCTAGGTTTTTTTCAACCTTCTTTCTTCCATGGTCATTTCCATTTCCAACTTAATTCTTTCAAGAATCTCCACTTCCCTTTTGTCATCTCCTTTTTTCATGGGTTTTTCTAGTCTAGGTTTCCATTAATCCTTATATATCCTATAGTTAGTTTAAATGGTTAAATTGCTACATATTTTTAAGAATATTTTCATATTCCCCCCCTTTCCATTCATCATCCCTTATGTGCCTACCCCTCTCTCATAGAGGTGACACCTAGTAACGGTGTTTGTAGAATTTTTTTCCCCTTGTTATTGTTATCTTCTTTTCTACCACTACTACTCTATTCCTTTACTTTGTATTTTATTCACTGTTCATTCTATTTTCTTAGCAACAAACCAATCTTGGCAAGAGCAAATGAGTAATTAAAGTCTAGAGATCTAAACCTGAGTATCCCTTATGTATTTTTTAATACCCAAGAGGACACCATGAGAGAAAAGAGTAAGTGTGATAAGAATATACATCCATTAACCTTTCATATATACCTTAAATAAGAACAAAAATCATCCATAGAACATGTATCAAAAGCTTATAACTCCTATATATATATTATATATATAGATATTCATATAGCAGTTACAATAGCAAGTCTTAGTATTTGTTTTGTGTTAAAATATATTCTTATCATACACACACCCTCTTACTATGATATCTATTACATACATATATTAATGATATATCTATTACATACATATATTAATGCTTTTCCTCTTATAGATACGTAACCCTTATAAGGCATCCCTTAGTCTATCTTCCTTTTCAAACTAAATTTTATCATGTCTTATACATTAGGTTGTGGTAGCTTTTACTCCCTACCTTGTATCCTCCTAACAAAAAGATTGGGTAAAGAGAATAATTTCTCCCACTCCTCTCTCCCGCTCCTCGATTTTGAATTGACTGTGTGCATGGTTGACGGTGCATCAAGGGTACCCCTCGGTCCCCCACCCCTGTCCCCTTTTGTCCAGATTATCCTTCAGCACATGTGGCACTGTTTTTGGGGCCCTCCCATGTGTTGTCTACTTCTAGGGATCCTGTGATTCCTGTCCTGCCTAATATCATGGTCCCAGTGCTCCATGTTAGCTCGTTATCTAAGGGTTTGAAAGATGTGTTGACTAACAAAATCCCGTCTCCTGCAGGTTCTCTTCATTTTCCTACTGCGGAGATTTTTGTCCTAGGTAATGAGTTCTCCATTCTTGAAGCTATTAGCATCAGGATAGCTTCGTCCATGGAGTTGGTGGTGGTGGGTAAGTTTCTCTCCTTCTGGCCCTCTGTGGATATGGTTTGAAGGTGGGTTGATGCGAAGTGGTGCTTGAAGGGTAGTGTTGGTGTTTTCCCCACGGTGGGTGGAATTTTTCTCTTCAAGTTTATGACTGAGTATGATTTGGTCCTTGTGTTCTCATCGGGCCCTTGGGTCTATGGGAAAAATGGGTTGCCCTTATGCCGTTGGAAGCTGGGTTTCAATCTTAATGTTGATATCTACAAGTTAGCTCCTATTTGGATTTTCCCCCCCAGTCTTCCTCTAGAGTATTGGGATGACTCTGTCTTTCAGTGCATCGAGGATTCTCTGGGCCAATTCATCATCTCAAACTCTATCACTAAATCCATGTCTAGGTTATTCTTTGATTTCTTTTGTGTTAACATTGATGTCAATAAGACCCTACCCAATTCTGTGAAGCTTTGTTATATCATTGGATCTTGGGTTCAACCTGTTTGTTATGAGAATGTTGTGATATACTATCAAAAATGTGCTAAACTAGGCCACCTTATCATGGATTTCAAATCCTCGATTAGGCATGACCCCTGTACCAACTCTCCATCAGCAAAGATCCCCTCAGATGGCTTCCACTTTGAATCAGATCTGCTTAATATTATTGAGTCCCTGGCTAATCCTATGTTTCATGACCCTATGATCCCAATGATGTCTACGAACTTGGATCCCTCTAGTTCTACTTTGGTACCCAATGATTCTCATCCCAATAGTGCTTAGGACTCTAGTGTTTATTTGGATTTACCTCTCTCCCTAAAAGGTGTGGAGGATGGTGAAATATAGGATGAAGTCAAGAAGAATGTTTCACCTTGTCCTAGAAAGGTGGAGGAGATACCTTAGGTGAAAAATGTGGAAGAGTTCTGGTCAACTCCTAAGAAGAAGGGAAAACAAAAGAAAGTGGATGTGGGTGGTGACTCCAAGTCAGGTAGACCTAACCAGTAGATGACTAGGCACAAAGAGATAACAAAATAAATCGTGATAGGTAAACAAAGGACATTGGAGGTGTCCACAAAGAAAAATTCTAAATGAAAGTCCTATCTTTGAATGTGAGAGGGTTAAATAGCACCCACAAGTCGCTGGCCTTGAAGAATTATGTTTTGGAACATAAGGTAGATATATTACTCCTTCAAGAAACTAAGATGAAGAATTTTTTTTTTGATCCCATTGCCAAGTTTATTTGGCCAAACGCTCTCTTTCCTTGTAGTGATGTCGATGGGGCATCTAGTGGTTTGGTTGTGTTATGGAATCCTAATTGGTTCTCTATCTCTAAGTTGTTCCAATGCAGGAATTTCCTTGGCATAAAGTTCTCTAGAGCTGGGGGTTCCTAGTTCTTGATAAATGTTTATTCTCCCAATATTAGGAATGGGAGGAAATCCCTTTGGCTGGATTTTGGCTAACAAGGATGGTCGTTGGATGGTGGTAGGGGATTTTAACTCTCCACCTTACCCATTAGAGAACAGTGGGGGTCTGACTGATTATTTTGATAGTATGTCTGATCTAGCGGACTTTCTAAATTGTACTGGTTTGGTTGATATTGGTCTATAGGTCCAATCGTTTACCTGGTCTAACCAACACCTTGGGGTTGATCTGATCTAGGTATACCTCGATAGATTTTTTTTCCCCCAATTGGACTGATTTTCTTAATGCTAATTTTTTGGCTCTCCCTAGAACAATCTCAGACTACAATCCTCTACTATTACTCCCAACTAACCACTATGTTGTTGGTCTATTCCCATTCTGGTTCAAAATCATGTGGAATTCCCATCTGAACTTCTGAAACAAGGTTGCTGCCTGGTGGAACATTCTAGTGCATGGATCCCTTATGTTCAAACTCTCTCAAGGACTTAAACGTGTCAAACATATGGTTAAATGGTACAATAAGCATGTGTTTGGTGATGTGTTCCATCAAAAATGGGTTGTGGAAGACAAACTTGGTGAGTTACAAAAAAGAATGGAAGATGGTGATAACAACATTTTGACGGGCTAGTAGGAGAAGGAGGAGCATTTGCAATGGGGGAAAATTTTAAAGAAAGAAGAGGTTTTTTGGAAGCAGAAGTCCAGAATACAATGGCTTGTTGAGGGGGACCAAAACACATCTTTCTTCCATGTATCGGCTCCTAAACATAGAAAAATGAATTAGATTAAAAAAACTAAAAAATGAGGCTAGGGATGAAGTTACTAATCCAGTTCAGATTGTTCTTTTAGATGCTAATCACTTTCAAAAGGCTTACTCACTTCCTTTATAGGCTTTGACCCCTAGGTTGGTGGATCCGTTGTTGGAATCTCTCCCTCCTCCTATTGGCCATGAGGATAATGTTTCAATTTTGAGGGCGGCTTCTTCTGAGGAGGTTAGATCTTCTATTTTTAGTATGGGGGCCTTTAAAGCTCTCGAGCCTGATGGTTTCCCCACAGATTTCTTCCAAACCTCTTGGGAGATTATGGGAGAGGACCTTACCCTTCCCACTAGGGATTTCTTTAACTTGGGTAAATTTCTCAATTAGCTAAACTGCACCTTCATTGCTTTGGTTCCCAAATCTGAGGACCCTCTAACCATGTCTTATTTTCATCCTATTAGTATTTGCACTACTGTTTATAAGGAATTTTCCAAAATTTTAGTGAACTGGCTGAAACCCCTCTTGGAGAAAATGATTAATCCTAGTTAAAAAGGTTTTGTACCTAGCCGACATATTTTGGATGCTCCTTTATGCACCCATGAAACCTTACATTCTATGGATAGGTGTAACAACCCTAGCATGGCTTTCAAGCTCGATATTTCCAAAGCTTATGATAAGATCCTTTGGAACTTCCTCCCCAAAGTCCTTGTTAAGTTCAACTTTAATCAAACGGTTATCAATATAATTATGGAATGTGTCTCCAAGGTGAAGTACTCTATTTTGGTCAATGGAGTGTCCCAAGGGTTCTTTGAGGATAGGAGGGGAATCAGAAATGGAGACCCTCTTTCCCCTTATTTATTCATTATGGTGGCTGAAGTTTTTAGTACGAATGTGGCGAGTATGCTATCAAAGGGTTCCACAAGGGTGTCAAACTGGCCTCCATCGATGATCTTGTTACTATTCAACAATTTGTAGATGATACTATGCTTTTTGGAAAAGCTTTGGTGGTTGAAGCCAGGAAGTGGAAAGGTTGCCTCAATCTCTATATGGCCTATTCTGGTCAATGCATCAATTATAATAAAAGTATGATCTATTTATTTCATTGTACTCTTGGTCGTCAGGATCGTGTGACTGAAGTATTAGGCTATGTGAGTGTCACTCTTCCTTCAGTCTACCTTGGCCTTCCCCTTATAGTTAGGGAAGTTACTGCCAACTTCTAGAACTCTGTTCTTGAAAGAGTTTAGAGAAAGCTTGCTGGATGGAAAGGATCTCTCCTGAGTCATGTGGGTGAACTACAACTCCTTATTGCTGCTCTCCAAGGTATACCTGTTCATTTTCTATCCTTGTTGAAAATTCCTAGTTACATTGCCGAGAAGTTTGAGAAGATCCAAAGAGGCTTTCCATTGTAAGGTATATAAGATAAAAAGAATATATCATTGGTTAGTTGGGAGAAAGTTTTCCTTCCCAAGATTGAGGTGGGGCTAGGCATCAGGAAAGTCCTTCTATCCAATAAGGTTTTTCTTGCTAAAGTGGGGTGGGACTAGTTAAGAGATAAAAAGGACTGGTGCAGAATAATGAAAGCAAAATACCTGAACAACTGTCCTCTAATCAGATGTATGTAGATTGATCATCCTCATGGGTCTCTTGCTTGGAATAATATTTGCAAAATGAAGAAGCTGCTGCTATTTGGTATGAGATGGAAGCTTGGCAAAGGTAGTAAGATTCAATTATAAGAAGATTCTTGTCTCTTAGACTCCCCCTTGGCCAGTTCAGAGTTTGAAAATTTGATGGAACTTGCTTCTTAGTTATTTGGTAGGAATGTGGATGATTACATACATGGTTTATAAGGTGCTAGGTGTTGGAAAGATATTGGATCCTATGGCCCTATTTCCCCTAACCTGCAATAAATGGCATCTTCCTTACATGTCTTAATCTCTTAGTACAGATTACCTCTATTGGATATTGAAGATGATTTCTTTTGGGCCTTGGATAGTAAGGGTTACTTGACTGTTAGGACGACTTATAGTTTGCTATCGGATAAGGGCCTACAAAGTAAGTTATGGAAGAAGGTCTAGAACTGTCACCTGATTCCTAAAATAAATTTCTTCTAGTGAATGACCTGCCACAATAGGATCCTAACCCAAGATAATCTAGGAAAGAGGGATTCCAAATCCCAAACAGGTTCTTGTTTTGCAAAGACAATGAAAAATTGTGGATCATATGCTTCTGCACTATCCATTTTTTGTTGGTGTTTGGGACCTTGTTTTTCAAAAGTTAGAGACACACTAGACCTTGAATAGAGATTTGGTTTCCTTTGTGGAGGGGTGGAATGGTCCTTTCTGACACCCCCTTCCTTTGAAAATTTGGAGGAAAATTCCCCCTATCATTTGCTGGTGCATTTGGAAGGAAAGGAACAATAGAGTGTTCCACGATATTGAGAAGAGTCCAAAGGAAGTGTTTGGTTGTGGGTCGAGACTTACCTCTGAAATTCTCTCCTTACTAAAGTGGAAATTGCCATAAACAACCCTAATTGTTTAGGAGATCAAGATGGCTAAATCCTGGAAAATTAAGCTTGGTATTGATTCCTTTGACAACTCCAAATCTCTTGCTAGGAAAAAAATTATATGGAAACATTTGACTGAGGGTTGATTTAAACTAAATTTTGATGGCGCGGCCAAGGGGAACCCTGGTCTGGCTAGTATAGGTGGTGTTAGAAGAGACTATTAGGGAAACTTGGTTGGCAGGTATGCTGGTGGTATATAGGTATCCACTCTTCTATGGTGGCAAAGTATCATGTGCTGCTCAAGGGAATTGAGATTGATGTCACTTTGGGCATTAAGAATCTAGAGATTGAAGGGGATTCTAAAAATGTGAGACTCTATTAATTTGGGCCATCTGCTTAGTTGGAACTTAAGGGATATTCTTCTTAATATTAATATCTTAATTTCTAAATTTGAAAGGTATCACCTATCTCATATCTTTCGAGAAGGTAACCAGGTGGCTGATGGGTATGTGCAGGATCATCATGGAAAAACCGGGCCCTTAAGTGGCAAAAAATTTAGAAAAATCAGAGTTAGGCAACTTGACGTAAAAATTTGAATAAGTTATTAATATTATTTTAAAAATATGTAAGAATAGAATCTGTAGCAAATTGACTATAGTTTCTAAACTACTAGGGACATTGTCTTTTAGATATAAAGTAGAGGGACTCATGCATGGATGTGATGCATATTTTTTGTAATATTTTTTACAAGTAAAATAATTATTAATTTTTACTACAACTTTTAAAAATATTAAAACTCATATGTAGAGCCATAACTTACGTTCAAAACTTCATGAAACTCAATTTTTTTTTAATCTATAGTATGCAAGCACATAGAATGTGACACATGTTTTGGATTCAAAAATGCTGATATCATTTGAAAACTATGATTTTTCAATCAACCTATCCAATGGGGACTTTAATTAAATAATTCAAATAGAAAATGAATAATAATTATTTATTAAATTCAAAGTGAAATCATAATTTTATATTGTTGGAAAGCTGAGAATCTCCTTTAAAACCCTTTTTGTCTCATCGATTTTGGTAAAACAAGTCATCAACCACATACCCATAATATAAGCCACTTTTTTGGCCCATCATGATCACACATACCACAATGGCTGCCAGCTTGGGGTCCACGGAAAATTTGCAAATGTTGGAAAAAGATTGAAATTCTACTAGAGTCTATTTAAAGGTTAATCCTCTTGGAGCAGAGGAATTACTCTATTATTAATGATTGGTCTGTCATCTTTTTTAGGTACAAGTGGCATTCCCTAATGGATCATTGGTTGGTTTAGTCTAGGAAGAGTGAGGTGACTGGGCTCAAGTCGGTAGCCATGTGGGTTTTTCTCCTCATGGTCATTTTTGGTGGGGCCCCTAACCGTTACGGGGTGCCTTTTCAATGGTACAAAAGAACTCATCGAATCTCATTGATTCCATGTATAAGGATGTACTTTGCCATCTTATTTAATAATTCCAAATTTTTATTTTTATTTTTAAAAGGTGCAATGCACCCATAATATTAGGGGTAAACACTTTTTTTGACCGGAGCTATGAACCGGATAAAACAAACCACAAGAAACAACCAAACCCGCGAGCACAAAGGCCCAGTGAAGGCACAAGGCCTGCGAGCACTTTGGCCCAGCGAAGGTTTGAACCCTGGTGGCCGTCACTACAATTTAATAATTCCAAATTAAGGCATCTCTTTTGCCTTAGATTTTATCAAATGTACTTGAATATATCTAATCTGCCCCTCGCATTCAAATGGCTTTGGGAAGTGTGTAACTTCTTTAAGTTGATGAGATATTTAGATTTAAATCAGGATCCCATTATTACTTCTATTTGGTTAATTTTTAGATTTCCTTGTGATGATTATGGGCCTGCGTGGTGAATGTCATCAGAAATGACCGTCGAAACGTGTAAACATCACTCTTCCTTTATTACACCTTTTCATCTTGATAGACATTGTAAAGTGTATTTTTACAATGGTAACCTCTCTAGTGTTCATTTTGTTTTCTAGCATTTCTTTTTTGGCTACTATGTGTTGTGGGTCACAATGGGTAGAGAGCATGTTAGGACTAATCTAGACAGTTGTGAGGAGTTTCACCAGGATCCCCTCACTTGGCATATATGTTCAAAAGGTGGGCTTGTATCACTCATGGAAAATCTTGTGGGCCATGATGAGATGCTATCGGCTCAGTTTGATAACTCTTGGAAGGATCAACAGGTCACCTTGGGTGGCATTACTTTTGATGTGGAAGAAGAGGTAATTGGTAAAGCTACTGGCCTTTCCTGTGAAGGCATGAAGTATAAAAAACACACAAAAATTCAAGACTTGGTGAGTCTAAATATGTTTTTTAAAGGGAATGAGAAGCCGGTGAAAAAGAATTCTAGCTTTGACTGAGAAGCGTTGCCTAAACCATGAGATAAGGTCTTCCTTGCCATCATGAAGTATGTCACCCTTGAGGGTTGATTCAAGGTATTTTATTTTCAACACTTACTATTGTTAAATCACTTAAGGCATAAGATGTTACTTAGCTTCCCTTTCTTTTTTCTTTCTTCTTTGGAAAGTTCCATTAAAGAATCCTAGGAAATTGCCACTCTCAACCTTGATTCTCTGCCTCCTTTACCATTCCACCAAGGCCTAATCCACATAATCTACCATTAACATTCGGCTTTGGTCCCTCCCAAACCCATCTTGGCTGTGAGAGTGGAAGAATTAGAACCCCCAAAAAATAACCCTTGAAACCCTTCCCCTGCTGTTTTGGTGGGTTGTAAGAGGAAATTCCCCATCACTGGGGATGTTCTTGGTACTAAGACTATAGCCACTTCTCCCCCGAAGAAAAATAAAATTGAGGTTGTGTTGACCTAGTCGAGTGTTGCAGCTGGGATCTATGAGCTGAAACACAAGAAGGTTAGTAGATTTTCTACTAAGAAGAAAGGAAAAATGTGTCTCTTCTTCCAAGGGTTCTTTCGGTCTTTGAGGAAGGTAAATTTGTTGAGGAAAAAGATTCTAAGGGTGATACCATGTTGGGTGCTAGGTTTGAGATGGGGATGAAGAAGATGAGTGTGAGAAGATCCCACAAACTAGCACAATACAAGAAAGAGGCCCATGTTGATGATATCTCCAGTGACTCGATTAAGTCTGGTGGCAGAAATGAAGGCATTAAAGCTACTGAGAAGATGACAGATTAAGGACCCATAGAAGACCCAAGTCACTTCTCCGATTTAAACCAGATGCTTTAGCAGGACTCTACTAATTCCTCAGATACTAGGGATGGTGCTGATATGGAGATCCTGAGCAAGGAGGTCAAAGCGGATGAGCTTGGTGGGCTGTAGGAGCAGGTGGCTATGCTAAATCATAAGGTTCATTGATTGGCTTGGTTCACTATCAAGATTATTCACAGGTTGTCTCTCACTCTCTTGGATGTTGTTAAGGAGGAATTGGACAAGAACACCATGGATGAAGACCCCAACTCGATTGGGGAGGATGTGTTAAACCTCCTGGTCAAGAAATGGGAGGTATTAGACAATTAGTGTTTGGGTCTATGATGTGATGTGCCTATGTTGTTGCTAGGTTATGTATGTCTCTCTCGTATGTTGTTTCTATAATAGTTTTTGATGCTTTTTGGTTTTGATCCTTTTTGGCCCTATGGGATCATCGTGTAAAGGGTACAACACCCTATAAATTCTTCTTATTTTATAAAAAACAACAAGATTGGGTATAGGAGTTCCAATCCCTCTTTAATAGTTCAAATGGAATCTAAAAATACAATTGAAGTGGAGAAGAATGATCCCTTCTTACATTTTTGTAGATGAAACTTATCAAGTTATTTGGATTTCTAGATTATTTTAATATATGCTAATCTTGGTGATACAAATCTTAGAAAAATATGAGGTCTTGTAGGATACCCATACACTCTGACCATAGTAGAATTCCCATGCAAGTACCAATATCCCGAATTGCGTTTAATTCCCAAATATGGTGTAGACTATATTTTGGCCTTAGGAGATTGACTATTTCCTTAGGAAATCTTTGTTGATCAACACTTATGTATATTATAATTGTTTTAATGAATCACTCCTCAAACACCACATAATTTGTATTATGGAAATGCATGTACAAATATATGTCCAACACTAAACTAGGATAGCGGTTCCCTTGTAATCTTTAGACTAATTTGTAAGTCCTTATCCCAAATATTTCTTGTGCCATACAAAAAATGTGGCATAGCAGGAAATACTATCTCAATTAAACCACAATCCCACTAGTCTTGACTGCAACTATTTTTTTATGCATTTCATCTGCAATGAATGTTGCAAAATAAATTTCCCTATTTATTTTAATGTTTTGAATGTCTTTAAATATCATCATTAAAGGGATGATGATATGTTACCTTACATTCATACCCAAAAATTGACACAAGGCATGATAATTTTTGATGAATTAGTCCTTGAAGAGGTATTCACTGAATGGTGCAGGGCACCATGTTCATCATTTTTTTGAAAATATAATTTAGTAAGGTCTTTGGTAGGTTGGTTTAGGATGTTGAGTCTTATTTTTGTTAAGTAAGGTTATATAGACCATTTTATGATTTAATAAGACTTTATAAGGGTCATTAGGTGGAAATTTGTAGAATTGTCAAAAAGTGCAAAGTTGAAAAGTTGTCAAAAAGTAAAAAATGCAAAAAAAAAAGCATTTTGTGGGAACGCAAATGGTTAGTAGTTGAATAGTTAGTTTGAGGTCATTTTTTCTATTTCAAACAAGTTTAAAATTTCCTTAAAAGGCTTGATGTATGTTTGGAGAATCAATTTGGGGTCTACACAATTAAGTACTCTATTTGCTTTGCAATTTTCTGTAATTTCCCTAGTAATTTGTTGTTGCAAGGATCTATACAATCATGCATAGGGTATTTTTTCTCCAAAAGTGGTAGAGTGCAGTAGAGGATTGTTATATCTTTGTTTTGAATCCAATTTTGTGGGTTTTCATTACGTTTTAAGAGTTTTATAGACAAATAACTGACTGCGGGTTTGTAACCCCAAGTTTAAGGTTTTGAGGGTATAAAATGAAATAAGGTCTCATTCCACCTATTGTAACTACTTTGGATTAGTGGAATTAGTCTCACATGATAGGATTAGATGTTAGGTTAGAAGTTTTGAGCAGGGAGTAGGGATTGGTCAAGATTTGAGTGCTATCCCAAGGGTATTTGAATGTAATTAGCCTTGAAAATGGTGGTTTTGAAAGGTATGTTGGTGAAGTTGCTTTAGGTAAGGTTGTAAGGTGATGGAATTAGCATTTTCAGACATAAATAAAATTGTTTGAAGCATTGGAAGAGTGAGGAAAGGTCTATAGTGGTGATTTTCAATAAACCCCTTTGTAATTAGCTAAAAATGAGGATTTGCTAGTTAGGTGTCTTGGAGGCCGTTTCTTTGAGAAAATATTATGGTTTGTGAGGTTTTGGAGTCTGGTTAATGACTTCCCATTGATTTTTTGGGTTGAGAGAAAGTTTTATGGGTGTTGCTTTGTAAATGTGGCCTAATTGGCTTAGTTGGGACAACATAGAAGCATGAGTTGTGGGGTTTGTTCCAAAAGAGTTATATGAGCTATTGAGATATGTTTGTGTATGAATTAAAGGGTGTCTCAAAATAGTATTGGTTAGTGGGTTTTAGATTGGAGTTGTGAGATTTGATCAATAAACTAGGTATGTAGACCTACAAAGCAAATAGTGAAGCTGTGAAGAGAATCACCCTTGTTAGGGTTTTGAAGACTAAAGAATTGTTGAAGTCTATTGAAATTATGTTGGTTGATTAAAAGTCTCCCTACTCTGCATCAATTGGTATCATAGCTTAGGAATTAGATCATTTGAGGGTGAAAGGTGAGAAGTTGAAGAGTCAAGATGCCTCCAAAGGGTAACAATGTGGCTAGGAAGATGCAAGAAATGGAAGAGAAGACTGAGAGAGAGATTAGGAAGTTGAAGGAACTGAAAAATAGGTTCACAACAATACTGGAAGGTGTTGAAACAAGGAAAAAAAGAGGTGTGGTTGTAAGTGATGAAAGTGACTCAGAAGATGAAGAAGATGAAGAGTATGAAGATGTGGAAGAAGAATTGGATCCTGAAGAGAAAAAGATAGCAAGGCTACTGAAGGAAGTTAAAGGGGATAAGCATAAGGTAAAAATTGATTTTACTATGCATGGAGGTAACCTTACTGATAAAGAATTGTTAGATTGGATTGTAGCCTTGGATAACTACTTCAAATATGAGGAAGTACCTGATGAACAAAAGGTGAAGATAACAAAAACCAAATTGAAGGGGCATGCACTAGTATGGTGGGATTATGAACAAGTTGAAAGGAGAAGGAAAGGTAATTCCAAAGTTGTTTCTTGGGACAAAATGGTAGCTAAATTGAAAGGTAAATTTTTTCCAAGTGATTATGCAATTCAAATGTCTAAACAACTTCAAAATTTGAAACAAAGGGAAATGGATGTGAAGACTTATACTAATGAGTTTTATAAGTTGAGCACAAGAGCAGGTCACATGGTTGATGATGTAGAAAAGGTGGCTAAATATCTTAGTGGGCTAAGGTTTAACATACAAGATGAGTTGAGTTTGCACAATCCAAGGACAATTAAAGAGTGCTACCAAATGGCAATAAGGGCTGAAGAGAAACTCAAAAGAAGGAAAGATAACTAAATAAGAGGTAGAGGAAACAACTCAAGAGGAAGAGGCACATTTATCACTCCAAGGTAGCCAAAAAAAAATCAAGAAAACTCAAGAAAGGTGCATGAACAAGTTGCTGATCAAAGGGGTGGATTCAGAGGCTCTAGAGGAAGATATGGTGGAGGTAGAAGTTCAAATATATTTTCAGGAAGGTGTTACAATTGTAATAAGTCTGGGCATCCAACATTTAAGTGTCCTAAAAGATAAGGCTATAATTCAAGTGGAGGTGAAAGAAGGAATCAGTTGGTGCACAAAGATGATTGTGAAAGTGTGAACTCTACAAATCTCATTGTTGCTCCAGAAGTTGGGGAGTCATTGATGGTGAGAAGAACATTACTCCAAGCTTCCAAGGAGAAGGAGATGGCTCAAAGAAGACAATTGTTCAGAACCGCCTACAAATGCAAAGGAAAGGTATGTAAGGTAGTCATAGATTTAGGTTCTATTTATAACATGGTGTCAAGTGAAATGGTTGATAAGTTGAAGTTAGAAATAATCTCTCATGAAACAACTTATAAAGCATCTTGGGTGAGTGATGATCAGTCCATTTTAGTTATTGAACAATCTTTAGTTGAGTTTCAAATTGGTGGATATAGAGATAAGGTTCTTTGTATTTTTTTTTCCAATGAGTTGTTGCCATTTGCTACTTGGAAGGCCATGGCAGTTTGATAGGCACTCACTTTATGATGGAAGGAATAACACATATCAGATTGAAAAAGATGGTATTACTTTCACACTAACACCATTGTAGGAGGATGATAGAGCAAAGGATAAGGCAACACAAGTCATCATGTTTGGAAAGAAAGAGTATGTGAAGATTGGGGAAGAAAAGAAAGTAGAGTTGCAGTCACTTCAAAGCTTGAAGGTGTCAAGACAACAAGCGTAAGGGATGATGCAATGTTGAAGAGAAAGGAAGATTATAGTTTGGTGTCAAAAACTGACCTAGAGAAGGTTAAGGATGAATTGTTTATGAGGAAGCACAATGGGTTAGGAAAATGTGATGAGATTCTGATTGGGATGGTGTTTTTTCCTTTAGTTGCTACAAAGGTGAAGGGGTAGTCAATTACTATCAAAATAGAGGATGATAGGTCAGATAGGATAGGATAGTGGTATTTGGGGCAGAAAGTTCTGGGACAGTGATGAAGACAAAAAGTGGAGTGAAGCAAGATGAATGAAAGGGGAAAGTGAATGAGTCAGTGTATGTTTAAAGGGTCCATGAGAGGACAGCCAAAGGAAAGGTTGAAAAAGGTCAGTGTGTAGATGCAAAGACAAGTTCTACATTAGTTTTAGATGGTAGAAAGGTCAGAGGACATGCATCAAGATAGTTAGGGTAGATGGAACAGTATGAATGTGTCAAGTAGCTCTAGAGTAGAAAGGATGATGCAAGTATTCATTATCTAACTTAGTAGAAAAGATCACCACAAGAAGGAGAATTTGAAGGAAAAGGAAATGTTGGAAAGAGGAAGGATCTACATCAATGCATTTCCAAGGGACTTGGAAACTTTTTTTTAGGCCGGGTGTATGGTGCAGTTCATCATTTTTTTGAAAATATGATTTAGTAAGGTCTTTGTTAGGTTGGTTTAGGATGTTGAGTCTTGGTTTTGTTACATAAGGTCATATAGACCATTTTATGATGTAATAAGCCTTTCTAGAGGTCATTAGGTGGAAATTTGTAGAATTGTCAAAAAGCGCAAAATTGAAAAGTTGTCAAAATGTAAAAAATGCATTAAGTTGGAATGCCAATGGTTAGTAGTTGAATAGTCAGTTTGAGTTCATTGTTTCTATTTCAAATAATTTTAAAATGGCCTTAAAAGGCTCGATGTATGTTTGGAGAATCATTTTGGGGTCTACACAATAAAATACTTTGTTTTCTTTGCAATTTTCTGTAATTTCCCTGGTAATTTATTGCAAGGATCTGTACGATCCCGTACAGGGTATTTTTGCTCCAAAATTGGTAGAGTATAGTAGAGTATTGTTATATATTTGTTTTGAATCCAATTTTGTGTGTTTTCATTGTGTTTTAAGAGTTTTATAGACAAATAACTGATTGTGGGTTTGTAACCCCAAGTTTAAGGTTTTGAGGACATAAAATGAAATAATGACTCATTCCACCTATTGTAACTATTTTGGCTCAGTGGAATGGGTACCACATGATAGGATTATATGGTAGGTTATAATTTTTGAGCAAGGAGTAGGGATTGGTCAAGATTTGAGTGCGATCTCAGGGGTATTTAAATGGAATTAGCCTTGAAAATGGTGGTTTTGAAAGGTATGCTGGTGAAGTTTCTTTAGGTAAGTCTGTAAGGTGATGGAATTAGCATGTGAAAACATAAATCAAAGTGTTTGAAGAATTGGAAGAGTGAGGAAAGGTCTATAGTGGTGATTTTCAATAAACCCCCTTGTAATTAGCTAAAAATGAGGGTTTGCTAGTTAGGTATCTTGGAGGCCATTTCTCTGAGGAAAGATTGTGGATTGCGAGGTTTTGTAGGTTGGTTAATGACTATCCATTGAATTTTTGGGTTGAGAGAAATTTTTATGGGTGTTGCTTTGTAAATGTGGCATAATTGGCCTAGTTGGGGCAATGTAGAAGCATGAGTTGAGGGGTTTGTTCCAAAAGAGTTATATGAGATGTTGAGATATGTTTGTGTATGCCTTAAAGGATGTCTCAAAATAGGATTGGTTAGTGGGTTTAAGATTGGAGTTGTGAGATTTGGTCAAGAAACTAGGTTTGCAGACCTACAAAGCAAATAGTGAAGCTGTGAAGAGAATCACCCTTGTTAGGGTTTTGAAGACTGAAAAATTATTGATGTCTATTGAAATTGTGTTGGTTGATTGAAAGTGTCTTTGTTCTGCATAAAATTTCTCCATCCATGTATGAATAAACCTAATAGTTCTCATATCAATACCTATAACTCTATGTTTTGACAACCAATTCACTCTATAGATAACCCTATCCATTTGATATTCTTTATTTAGCACATTGAAACTTATGGTTTTTTTGGTAGCTAGATTCAAGTTAAAAGCATCTATTATAAAGATCTTTTCAATTCTTATCAATTCACCCCCATTGATTGCAATAATGTTCCTAGTATTTTCATTGTAAGTTTAAGCTAGAGATATGAGAAAATCCACATTAATGAAGAAATTTTGGGACAATAAGCTTCCATAGATAAAACTACCAAACATGTGAAATTTAGGTATTTTAAACAATCTTCTAGAATACCAATGTTCAAATAAAGACCAACTATTCATTGGAAATGTTGCATCTCTGCAACCAACAACATAACCCCTTAATTATTTTGACAAAAATTAACTCCATTGTGATAATTTGAACTTCCTTGAGGATCCATGAAATTGAACAATAAGGTCTTCATCTAAATGTATATTTTCTTTTGTGGACTTAGAGTTAGTTTGAATCATTTTGATTTGTAAGATTGGGAGAAATAGTAAATTCTAGAATTTAGAAAAATTCTAAGGTTTTTGAGATATTGATGGATGAACATGAAAACACTCATGACCAACTACCACATTGAACTACAAAATATTTAAATATATGAGGAAAACAAATACTTTATTGATTTTGAAATGAAAATTCTAGAATTTATTTTTGTATGCTAGAAAGCTCAAACTCTAAAACATCTTACCTCAAAATCTTCTTATGTTGTTGTGAAAGTCTCACATCATGTATTTATAATGGAGAAAATTAATTATTTTTGAAATATAATCAACTAGGCCCCCATCAAACATTGAGTAATAGCTAGGAAAATATTTTGAGGGTATATGTCACTTTCCCTCAATTTCATAAACTTTCCTCCTCACAGACTCTATGAGCTCACAGGGAAGAGAAATATTGCATGGAACATTAAACTATAGATGATTGGATGACTACAATGTGATAGAGAATCTTAGAATTGCATTAAAGGTGAACACATGCCACCACCTCGCATCCCCATAAGATCGCCTCCATAGTAGAACTTGGAGCTCCCAAGGTAAGAAAAGGGCATGGGAAAAAATAAAAAAAGGCCACACAATGCCAACTAAGATGCAAGTGGGATCACCAAGAGGGTGTGAGAAGAACATAACTTAAGTTACCAGTTAATCACATATGTAAAAGTTGTTGTAATGGATACTAGGGAATGGGGCTATAACATGGGGCCATAAGCCAGTATGCTTTAATGTGAGGGCTAGTCACCAAAAAATGGAGAAGACATAAATATATAAATTAAAAGAATTCAATGGGGTAAATGGTTCAACCAAAAAACATAATGCAAAGCACCAAAAAATAGAAAAAATAAAAAGAATATTTTAGGATTTTGGAAAAGTTTAGCATGTAAATAAAAAAATAACCTAAAATTTATAATACTCCATCATATACGTTAGTGTTTTTCAACACTCTATTTTTTATCATCTCCAAAATATCCATTTCAGATTCTATCCAATCTAGATCAATAATAGGTTCACCATAAATATTAAACTATTCATAGTAAAAATCTAAAGTACATCCATATTTTTCAACCTCCACTGAAACTACATGGGTTCTCAAAGTTCTAATTTTCTATAGAGTAATTCTAATATAACTTTTTTTATTTCTTCATGCTCATCTAAATAATCTATCCAAAATTCCTCAATATGAGGCTCATGCATGATGCTTGCTAATACCTTACCATCCAATTTACCAAATGGATCATGTTTATTCTAAGCTAGTTCAAACACTTCCATAATATGCTTTTCTAACTCATGTTACAAAGCTTTAGCATAATTGAGACTCTCACACTTAAACTAGATAATGCTAATATGAAATTAAACTCCAACTCTATACTTGGACTCTAATAAGTAATGGGATTCAATTAATAAGTAATGGGATTAAATTATCTGATTGTTATACTTGAGAAAAGTTATTTTATCTGTAGGG